>SZWC01002901.1:136921-154140 GCA_023375785.1 Penium margaritaceum
GGTGACGACGAATGCAATGTCTGGATGTGTCGTCGTCTCCATGAACATCAGCGACCCGATGACACGCAATTACGTAGTCACGTCTACTTGCTCCCCTACAACGGCTGGATCAGAACTCTTCAGCTTCACCTATCCATCGGGTGACATGGGTGAGGATGCTCTCGGCACGAGGGGCAGGTCCTCAGCGAAGCGCCTTGACAAATTCTGGATGTAGGTGGTCTCATGGATGTGCAGGACACCCATGGATTGATCATGCTCAAGCTCCATGCCCAGAAAGACTCGAGCCAATCCGAGGTCCTTCATCTGGTAGGCGGCATGCAGTAGGTCCTTGACCCGCTGAATGGCAGTTGTATCCGGTGACGCGATGAGTAGGTCGTTGAAGTAGACCAGGATAACGACGAAGGTCTGACCTCGTGCAAAGATGAACAGTGCAGGGTCGGTAGTGTTCCAAAGGAGGGTGCCACAGGGAAGCGTATGATTGATCTCCTGATTCCAGTAGTGTAGTGACTGCTTCAGGCCATAGAGAACCTTCCATAGCTTCCAGACCTTGCCAGAGACATCGTCAAAGCCTGGAGGTTACGTCATGCAGAGCTTCTCGTCCTCCTGTGAGCTCTGGAGAAATACGTTGCTCACATCCATCTCATGCAGCTCCCACCCATGCTGGGCAACGAGGCTGAACAACGCCCGGCTAGTGCATAACCAAACGACCGGGCAAAGATCTGGTCATAGTCGATCTCAGGGACCTGAGCAAACCCCTTGGCCGTAAGACGGGCCTTGTACTTGTCTAGTAACATGTTTGGCGTCCACTTGCGCCGGAGGACCCACTTGGCGTCGATTGCCTTTCGGTCGAGGGGAAGGTCGATAAGCTTCTATACCTAATGTTGCCGAATGGCGGCGCGCTCGTCGACGCATGCAGCCTCCCAGTGTGCGGCCTCGGGAGACGTCTAAGCCTCACGTAGGGTGGATGGATCCTCTGGGCGTTCCGTGGGTCGGACAATGAGTGCGTGTGCGTCTCGTGCCCCAGGTGGTGTACGTTTGGGCATAGTTGTGACGGCATATTGATGCTCCTGATGGAGCATGGCGTAACCCAAAACTGACCCCGGATGTAGGTCAGTGATGACCGCCAAAGTGGCCAAGCCAAGCACTTTGGTGATAGGGTCTCCACTCACCACTTTGGGTGTGGGTCTGTCGGGAGGCAGAGAACCTCGTGGCCAACGTGTCGTCGCGCGATGGGGCAAGAGGCAGCAAACAGTGTGCTCGCTGATGATTGGGGTTGGAGACTCCCGCCTGGGCCACGTGTATAGCGTGTCGGCGCGGACTTGACAACCAGCTTAGGGATGCCAACGGACAAAATTGGGGCAGCTGGCCCAAAGGGGCTTGCAGACACGGATGGGGCAGCCGTTACAAAGGTGCCAATGGATGCAGATGGGGCAGCTAGCCCGGAGGGGCTGGCGGACACGGACGGGGCAGTCGGCGTAGATTTGCCGGCGGACGCAGATGGGGCAGCTGGCCCGGAGGTGCTGGCGGACACAGACGGGGCGGCTGGCGTAGAGGTGCCAGTGGGCGTTGACGATGTGACACCCAGACACGGCTGGACGGAGGACGGACCCACCACTCCCACACGCGACGAGAGGGACATCAACACGCCAGAGTGAACGAGGTCGCGGGGAAACAGGTCCTCAAAGAAGAGGCCATCCCGAGACTTGACGATGGAGTGCCGGGATGGATCCTAAAACTGCCATGCCTTAGACTGACATGAGACGCCAAGGAAGGTACAAGGACAGCCGCGAGGCTCAAGCTTGCCACCTTGGTGTGGGATATGCACCCACACGATGGCCACGCAACCCAAGACAAGAGCCGGCCGGAGGTCGGCGCGCTCGCCACACTAGTGCTGGTACGGTGTGGACTGACGAAAAAGAGGTCTGTGGTAAATCTGGTTCCAGACCCACGTCATGTAGGTCATGGCTTCGAAGTAGAAGCAATTGGACCAGAATTGACACACATGGTGTGGACAGCTTCGACCATGGTGCGGTTCTACCGCTCAGAGACGTCGTTCCGGGCAAGTGTGTAAGGTGTCGACTTCTCATGACGGATGCCACGGAAAGTAAGAAAGAGTGTGGTCTCCCCCAAAAACTCGCCACCATGATCAGAGCGGAAGCGACGGGGAGGACGACCACACTCACGCTCAGCATGGACGAGCCATTCTTGAATGTTGGGGATGACATTGCTCTTCTGTCGAAGACAGAAGACCGAGCGGTAGCATGAGTAGTCGTAGGTGAGGGTCAGGACATAGCGTCCGTGCTCCCCGATGGACTCGATTGGAAGGGGACCCATGACATCAGAGTGGACCAAATTCATCGGGACAGATGCACGGGAGGAGGACAGAGGATAGGTCGACCGATGCATCTTCCCCTGAGCACACTCAATGCACTCCATAGGACATGGAAGTGGAAAGGAGGCTGGGTCAAGGCCCGTGGCAGGATGTGTGCAGAGCATGCTATCAACAGCGGCAGAGTGGACGTGACAGAGGCGAGGGTGTAGGAGACGTATGTGTTGTGGCCAGAGTGTGCTTCTAACAAACACATGGCCTACATTAGCCGATGGGGAGGGAACGGAGGGAGAAGCGGACAAGCGCAGCACGTGCCACAAGTTGCCACGGGCAGTGGCATGCAAGATAACGCCACCAGGCGGACGCAACAACATAGTGCCAACGCTGCACGAGTGCAGTACGTCCATGCTCATCCGGTCAAGTGCAATGACGGACAGGAGGCTACGCTCAAGACTAGGGACAAAGAGGACATTGGTCACGAAGACATCCCCAATGTGGCCTCGGAAACAGACAACACCAATGCCACGAATGGGTAAAACCTGATCAGAGCCAGTCCAAACTCTGGAGATATCGGTAACGGGGCCAAGGACACTGAAGGCCTTGCACGAGGCCGTCATGTGATGCGTGTCCCCGCAGTCGATGATCCAGGTCTCAGCCGGATCCTGGACCGGTGTCGCCAGGTCGCTAGCAGCTACATGGCAGTAGGCGAGGGACACGGACGCGGTGGACTGGGGTGCGAACCGAGACTGCCGGTCATCTAGCCATACAACATCATCACAAATAGGAGTAGGTGGGGAGGGCACGATAGAGAACTGAACAAAAAAAAGGTACACGACTCGACGGTAACTCAGACTCTGTCATGCATGGCAGGGCAGGATGACCAGCGACGACGAAACTCGCACTTCCCTAGGGAGGAGGACGAGACAGTTTGAGCTGGACTGCGATGAACTGCTCCAACTGACGCTCACGGATGGAGGGCCCGACGGAATAGACTGAATGCGGCGTGACTGTGTTGGAGTCTAGGTAGGAGGAGGGGGGCACCGGTGATGGAAAAGTGGGTGCCGACAGCTATGGATGATGCTGCCTCAGAGCCGTCAGAGTGTGAAAGGGAGCAGGCAGTGTGGACACAGTAGGAGCAACAATAGTCACGCCAGTGGTGGCGAGGCGGCGCTCGCGCTGGCAACGCATTATGGCAATGACCCGCGCCTCGTCTGTCGGGAGCGGACACGTGTACCACCCATGCCCTGGCTGGTCACAGTTATGGCATACTAGGCTGCTGCCACTAGATCCGGCCGGCTATTGTTGTGGATCCTTGCCCTTCTTGCCCTTACGTTTCTTCTTGCTGGATGAGGAGTCGCCGAAGGATGCAACAGCTGTGAGGGCGGCAATAGCCACCAAGGCGACGGCAGGAGAGATGAGGGCCTTCGTATGCTTGATGCCAAATTCCTATCAAGCCTCCTCGATGAGGAGAAAGAGCTCGTATGCCCAAGGCATGAGGGTGCCCTGGGCAGCCATCACGACGAGAACGTCTTGGGTGTAATGGGCGAAGAGGTCAACGAACACGTCCGTTGCGCCACGCTTGATGGTGAGGAGCGCAGATAGAGGGGGTAGTGTAGCGTCTTCCAGGCGGCGAAGGATGTCCTCCGCCCCCTGCCCATAGGAGGTGACCGTCTTGGTCTCCCCCATATGGAGGGAGTTGAACTCCCAAAACAGGCGGCTGGTCTCTACCTCGTAGGACAGGCAATGAGGGTGCGTGAGGATGTGCCACGCCACTACGAGGTCAGGGAGGCAACCAGTGGAGAAGTCACATAGGAAGGGCTTGAGAGTAAGACATGAAGATGGAGGGGCGACGGGGACGAGGGCACGTAAAGCACGACCAACATCATACACCTGGTTGGTCGGGATGGAGTCATAGGGCAAGACATAGTATGGCCATAGGCCCTGACTTTGCGTCCAGATGCGAAAGTTGAGCTCCCAGCTCCGGAACTGCTCGCCAGCTGGAGCTACGGGGGCAGGGTTTCAAAGTCCTTTGGCCTACGGCTAGTACCCAGAGCGGGGCCTAGGACTGAAGACATGGTTTGCCTTTCGTGTTGAGTATGCTGCTATGTCAAATGTTGTGAAGCAAAGGAGATGGCGGGACTAGCATGCCCAGGTGGAAGGAAGGGTGAAGACTACTGATGTTGTTGCCGTTGTTACTACTACTACAGCGGCTTCTACTACGGCAGTTGTGTCAACGGCTGCAGTGCTTCTAGCTGCTACGTCAGTGTTGCGAGCTACTGGTGTATGG
Organism: Penium margaritaceum; assembly: GCA_023375785.1. Taxonomy (NCBI): domain Eukaryota; kingdom Viridiplantae; phylum Streptophyta; class Zygnematophyceae; order Desmidiales; family Peniaceae; genus Penium; species Penium margaritaceum. The sequence goes on from SZWC01002901.1 coordinate 141,538, forward strand.
CGGCTAGCACATCTATCACGCCATCAAGGGGGACATCAGTTCCTGTAGGGTGTTGGTGCTACTGAAGCTGCTACTATTGTTGTAGTTGTGGTTGCTACTGCTGTTATTACTATTGTAGCTATTGTTGTTGTTGTTGCTGCTACTGTTGCTACTGCTATTACAACGGCTGCTACAAGGCCTGCTACTACTGTTGTTGCTGTTGCTGCACTGGCTGTTGCTGCGAGCGCTGCAGTAGCTGCTACTTCTTCTGCTACTATAGTGGTTATTGCTATGGTTGCTTCAGTTGCTGCTGCTACTACCTCCTGTAGAGGAGGATCCCTCCTCACTTTCATCCATGGTTTCCTCTGTTTTTCAACTTGTTGGTGACATCAACAGTGACGTCGGAAGTGCCGTCAGTAGTGCGGCTGATGTCAACAAGGACATCAGTAGTGAAGTCACCCAAGGGTGGCTAACATCAGCAGTGGATGTCGCACTACTGTTGTAGCCGTTGTTGTGTTAGCTGCTATGCTGCTACAGCTATAATTGTTGTTTTTGTTGCTATTGTTGCCGATGTTGCAGCAACTTCTACTGATGTTTCTGTAGCTCTTGCTGCTACTACCACTACTGTTATTGTTGTTACTGCTACAGAGGCTACTGTAGCAGGTGCTGTTAGTACTGTTGCTACTACTGCTATTGTAGCAGCTGTTGCTGTGTCTACTACAGCCGCTACTACTGCTGCTGCTACTGACATTTGTCATAACATTAGCACTGACATCAGTGCTTGTAGCTGATATCACTAGGGTTGTTGTTGTTGATGCGGTAGTGCTATTGCGGCAAGTGCTGCCACTGTTGCCACCGTTGCCGCCGCACTATTGTGTGCTACTAGTGCTACTATAGTTGTTGCAGCTATGGCAGCAGCTGTTGTGGCTGCCACTGATGCAGGAGCATTGGTGCACGCTGTTGCTACTACAGTAGGTGCTGCTATTGCAGCAGGTGCTACTGCTATAGTAGTAGCAACAAGGGTGGGGTTGCAGCCCCTAGCCCACGACTATTCGGGGTTCTGCAACTTTCTTTTTTTTCTTATTCTTTCTTTTGTTTGTGGTCACTACTCGTTGCTCCTTTAGCTACGTGTTGCTGCCATAGCCACTGTTGTTGCTGTAGCTGCCAGCCGCTGCTCCTGTTACTGCTGCTGGCTTTTGCTACTGCCCACAGTTGCTGTTGCTGCTGCCCGCTGCTGGCTACTACTGGCTGCTACTGTTGCTGTCTGCAACTATTGTTGCCTGCAACTGCTGCTGCTGCTGCCTGCTACCGGCTGCTACTGGTCGCTACAGCTATTGCTATTGCTGCTCACTGCTCGCTGCTCACTGCTGCTGGCTGCTCACTGCTGCTACTGCTATGGTTGCTGCCTACTGCTGTTGTTGCTGCTTGTTGCAATAGATGTTGCTTGCTATAGCAGCTACTGCTTGCTAGCTATGTGCTGCTTGTTTTGTGCTGCTTGTTGTGTGATGCTGCTGCTATCCTCTTGCTAGCAACAGCAGCATAGTCACTTTCCTAGCGGTGTCATCGCCACATGCGTCGGCACCTCTCCAGTTTTGGTCGGTCATGCCGGCCGCGAGTCCACCATCGCTATCACCGCCGTGGGGTCAGTGCTGCCAAAACAATTCGGCACCATTTCCCCCACGACGAGAGAATTCTGAAGAGGCCACCCAGCAGGTCAATGCTGCTGGAACCAATCCGGCAGCATTTCCCCTTTACAGGCGCATTCTCGGGACTGTCGGCTTTCAATGGACCTGTTCGCCGCTGTTCTGCTGCTTCTGCTGGGCTCTGTCTCTGATACCAAGCTTAAAAACCTAATGCAGCAGGTTGAGGCAGCAGTGTTGATGATGCATCGTGCGGGATACCCACGCTAGTTGCTTTAGGATGTCCCTTGGGTCTGCTGCACTAGAGTCTAAGTTTGAGAGCTCTGGTGTTGTTACTCAGAAACGCGTGCGCCAGGGTTAGCGCCAGACAATAGTTGCGAACTGGAAATGACTAACTAGGAAGTAAGGATGAGAAGCAATGGGATACCCCTCCAAGTTCTAGCTCCCTCCCAGATCTGTAGAGCTTGTTAGTCAGTTTCTAAGCCAATCAGAAAAATGACCTATTTTCTGGGAGGCAGGGTTTTCTCGATGAGCCCTGCCAGACAGCCGATAGCCCAAAACCCGGACGTCGTCCGTTTTTCCAGAAAACTAGACCATACCATAATACGCATGCTACAAACACAGTCATGTGGTCAGAATCACCTGAGAAAAAGCAGCAAGCAATGAGTTATAGCCACTTGAAGCCAGGCGACGTCTACGCTAGTTCCAATTCCCAACAGTGCTCGAATAACATGAAAAAAAATGGACCCTAAGCAGAACATGGTGCTACATATGCGACAACTTAGTCTGTCCCGGCACATGAGGCATAAAAACAGCACATGCAGCGACAGTGACTGCCGGCGGCACGATTGCCAAGGAGGTTTGCCGATGGAGCTGAGCACGTTGGAGGGAGGAGGCTCCAGCCAAACGTGTGTAGGCCTCAGCGTGTCTTGGTTCCACTGGAAGACACTGCAACAGCGTCGCGTCTCATCGTCAATCATCTGCATGCCGATGTACACAAGCCGGGAGGACACAATAGAGCACAATGAGAGGTACATGAAAGCCAACACATTTCCTCCTACCATGCAACATGAAGTAGCCTCAGTGGTTGGGCTATGTTGGGTAGGGTGCATAGGTCCTGGCAACGTGGAGGACCTGACCTGAGGGCTCACATCATGCCATCCTCCAGCAGAGCCAGAGGTGGGATGCTGCTGAAATTTTTGTGACAGTTTCCCTGCTTGTGAATGCCTTGATAACAACGTAAAGCAGTGGTGGTGGCATTTAAGGTCGCCTCTGCAGCATCAATAGATGTTGTCGCGATAGCAGCTGCATCTGGCTACCTTCATTGCAGCAGGCGAAACTACTCGTAACAGAACCAATGGCAACGAGTATTGATGTATAACAGGAGTAGAAGTAGCAACAGTAGCAATAGTGATTAAAAAAAAAAACAATGTGTTCCATTGTCGTGTAGCAATGGTAGTTGTAGCAACATTAGCCGCACTAGCAATAATAGCTATAGTAGCAGCAACAATAATGGCAGCTGCAGCGGCAGCGCCAACCCCATTTGTGCACTGCATCCTCGTGTAGCATGCACAATAACAGCAGTAGCTGCTCCACTAGTAATAGTAGCTGTAGCAACATGTATAGTGGCAACAGCAACATACTAGCAGCAACAATAGCAGTCGCACCAGTGCCCTACTATCTCAAGGGTTGACGGAGCGATTGCAAAGCCATGCGTACATGGTAGGTGTGGTCAGCATTGCCACTCAAGATCTCAACCGGCAAGAAGTTGATTTGTAGCTTTCCGCCCTCCCGAGCCTGCTTGTTGAATGGCTTGGTGGTTGCGCTCGTAGACCAATGAGATTGTCAATTGACAGGCTCATCAATCAATGCCAGTCCCCTCCCTTTTTTCCAGTGAGGGCCGAAGTAGCGTGCGGACCATCTTAAGGATTTAAAATGGCCTTGAAGTATATACGGCATGTTTCGGGGTCTCGATTTTGGAGTCTCGAGACGTCCTTGTTTGTATAAAATATACTAGCTAGAATCTAGGTCGAATCTAATCCGAGACATACATATGGTGTGGATTTGGGACGAGAGGAGTGTCGCGATGGAGATTCCATCGTGTCACTCCTCTCCCACCCCTTGATTGTTGCTAAGGCCCCGTTACCACATGGCTGTGCCACGTGGAAGGATTAGGCTAGGATGCATGTTTTGACATCTGTGCCCTATGACGACCGTGTCCGTTTTGCAGTGATGCGTCTCAGCCAAAATGGCTGAGGCGGCCAGTCACTCGGCCTCTTTGGACTGACTATTCTGAGGGCTTCCGTTTTGGTCCTACAGTTAGTCGCAAAACGGCTAGTGCTGTTACGTTGGCATTAGAGCCCGCTTTTGCAAATCATCTTTGAAACCGGTTCCACCTATCCGTGGGATCGAGCTATCAAGCAACGCTGTTTATCAATCGTGATTTAGAACATCGTTTTCTTTACTCTACGGCCGAATTTTGCCCGCTGACAGAACGCAGCCCGTTTCAGTGAAGAAAAGCTCCGGTTGAGCTTACACCCGGTCGGGAGTGCAAAAAAAATGGCTCATAGATGTGAGCGAACACCGCCCGACCGTTGCCCTCAACGGCTTGGTCTAGGGACCAAGAACCCGTCGGTTGACGGGCGGGCCGATAGCCCCCATGGTCCCACAGGTTGCTTCCCAGCCGAGAACAGGAGAAGGAGAGTGAGACCCAACTCTCCTCCCTCACCCGTCAGGCGCCAAGTGCGCCAGAGAGGGGGAGTGGGAGAGACAAGTCCCTCTCCCTCCCTTCTTATGTGCCGACAGCGTCCGAGGGGGAGAGGGGATGATGCTCCCCTCAAGTGCCAATGCTGCTAAGGAGAGAGAGAGGAAGATCACCCCTCCTCCCTTCCCCTCCTCAAAAGCACTGACAGTGTAAGGAGAGGGAGAGAGGGGGAGGTACTTCCGCCTCCCTCGTCTTTGACACCTATAGTGCCAAAGAGGGGAGAAGGGGGTGGCGTTACCCTCTCCCTTGCTTGTGAGACGCCAGCTGCACCAGAAAGTGAGAGGGGGCAGTACTCCCCTCCCCCTCCCCCCCCCCCAACTCGCCTCTCAAGCACCAACAGCGACATAGAGGGAGCAGGGGTGGTTAACCCCCCTCCCTTGCTGACTGCACCAGAGAGGGAGAGGGGGCAATGATCCCCTCCTCCCTCATCTCTCGAGCACCAAAGGCACCAGAGGGGAAGAGGGGACAATGACCCCCCTCCTCCCTTGCCTCTTGAGCACCGGCGGCACCAGAGAGGGAGGGGGGGCGGTGACACTCGCCTCTCTCACCACTTTGGCCCCGACGGCACCAGAGAGGGATAGGGGGAGCGGTTACCCCCCCTCCCTCGCATCTGGAGCGTGGACGATGCCAGAGAGGGAAGGGGGACTGCAGATGGGTGCCAAGGGGGAGAAGAGCCCTTCAGCCCTCCTCTTTTGGGAAAGGGAAGCTTCTAGTGCATTTCTCTTCCCCCATGGTGCAGATGCCACAACGTGGACGTGCAACCACTTCTGCGGTCCTCTCATCCTGAAATGAAATCTACAAGGATCCATCCTATGACGGCTACAGTGGCGCAGTCGGAAGGTTGTGCCTAACATCGTGGCAGGTCGCAAGATTCCAATCCGACAGAGTATACTGGGTCACAAGACTGGCTGGCGGTAATTGAGATAACGTCTGTGCTTGAACCCAGTTTTGAGTGCCGTAAAATGCAGCATGTAGCTCAGTCTGAGCTTTGATACTGAGAAGGCCTCAACTTTTAAAAGAATATTTTCCTGTTCGTGGAAAAAGGGGAAGAACGACAGTTTTCCCGACACACCAGCATGTGACGCTTGGGAGATTCCAAGCATCCATCGAATCCTTAAGTTGAGGAATTCTATGTTCACCGTTTTGAAAAACGTCTGGAACGTTGAAAACTTTGTACTCAAACCCGAGTATATGGTCAAGTTGACCATTGGTTTTGACACACGAATCTAAAAGCCTTGGTTGAGCTATTACAAAAATCAGCAGTTCTGATTCTCTTTTTCTTTTCCGTTCCGAAGCACAGAAATGAGGGAAACCGACACTTTTCCATGTCTTGGACGGGATTCACTGGGAAATGATTCAATACAAGAAACTTGGCATCGACAGTGCCTAAGTAGTTGTGAATTGACCTCAAAGTCTGGGGTATTCCGAGAGAGCCTGGAAGGGCTGATCTTTCAAAGCCATGACATGGTACAAGGCGGGTTGTACATGTGCTAAACAAATTTGGTTTGCACAAAAGAGGTACTACGGCGTACGCCGGTTTCCAAAACCACAACGGTGACGTACATCAGGACAAATTCTTGATTCAAAACAAAACAATAAAGGTACCATATGTGATGTGACCACTCGACGACTCACCTATTTGCTGTAACAATGCGATATCTGCGGAGTGCACAAAACAAGTGACGATTGCAAGGTTACACGGGCGCCGTCCACATCCTCAACGTAAGTGCCGATTGCACTACGAGAAAGAGCACAAGTGCTGGTTGTAGAAACTTTGTCGGTGCCGAACACACCCACTGAAAAAGTGCCACTTGCACTTCAATCACGAATGCCGAAAGCATCCGTGATGCTAGTGCCGAACGCACAGCTCATGGTGTACGGACATATGACCAAAGTGAATGTCGATTGCCTATCCATGTGGATGTCCATTGCACCAAGGATGCCTAGTAAACCATTTGTGAGTGGATTTTGACAAAACAAGAATGCGAGTGCCGATCGCACTCAACACACACGCGATGTTGGAAATCCACACAGGGTGGTCCATCGACAAGTGTCGGTTGAACCTGGAATATGACCGACATGGAAAATGCAACCGTAGCATTCACGTGTGTACCGATCGCACTCAAAACATAAACGTAATGGTGGAAATCCATGCGCGATGGCCAATTGACAAGTGCCGGTTGCATGTGGAAAATGACCAACATGGCAAATGCAATCGTAGCATTTGCACAAGTGGTGAATGCACAATTCCAATAAGAGTTGAATGTATGACCAAGGAGTGTATTGAAAAAATCACTTCTACGAGTGTCGAATGCACCGTTGTCATAAACGCAGATTGCACGATTGACAAAAGCGGCGGGTTGCACTTTTGTCATGGGTGCCGAATGCACCACTGATACAAGTGCATAATGCACTATGACCATGAGTTCTGCTTGGACTAGCTATGCTAGTGTTGATGGTACAACACATGTTATAGGATGCCGATTGCAATGATAACATGGGTGCCGATAGCACCCCGTTGTATCAACTAGCAAGAACTAGCCAATGTTAAACATCATGTCTTGTCTACTGACTTGTGCTTCTTGTTATGTTGTCAAGGTCTACTGTCTACAGTTAAATGAAGAAAAGTAAAACAGCCAAGAAAAAAGGGAATAAGGCAAGAAGGCTAGGAGGGAGGTGGCCAGCCTCTCTCCTAACCTTCTACCTATCCTGTTTTGCCTATTCCTATGGGAGCAGGGTCCGGTGAGAGATTATGGGCTGACCTGCTTGGGTGTCCCACTTATCCTAGCCCGGCCGCAACTTGATGCTGTTGTTATTGGAACGTGGGCTCCTTATTCCAGTACTAATTGCGCAAATCACGGAAGTGGCTTTGGAGTTCTGATCAGCAAGCGACGAGGGCGAAGGATGAGGACGTGGACCATCGATCGACGATGTGGCAGATCGATCGCCTTGATCGATCCACACCGTGGGTTGATGTCCGGACTGGAGCAAAGGGAGGATGGCAGGGGCCAAGCGAGGACGCGCAAGGATTGCGCGATCTGTCACAACGGCGTGAGCCAAGGCACAAACGAGGAGGACAGGGACTTCTCCCCTCACATGACACCTTGCAAGACTTAGTGTTTTTTCTGGATTACCAAGTGCAGGGACCAGGGACAGAACGTAGGAGGTAAAACTAGTACTTAGTCCAGTCTTGCATGTCAGTCTTCTTTAGCTTCGTTTGTACTCATTTCTTGATCATTTCAAGTGAGATTTGAAGCTCTGGATTCAGCAAAGTCCCCTCTTGACTCTCAGTGTTTTTTCACTGAGTGAATGTCTGGAAGAGGGATGAAAGAGTGAGATAGGTGGAGCTGGTCTTCTCCACTGCACTACTTGGATGCTCTGAGCTGTGGATGTTTGTTGTTGCATGAAAGTAGAAGATATTCCTGGGTTTGCAACTTTTTGCATTTGGCATCAAAGCAGGGCTGCGTGTTTCAAGCTTCAACAGTACCAGTTGAAATCTTTTCAGTGCAGATTGACATATCACGACATCAGAACAACAGTGACAAATCAGACTCGTTGTCTGTGGCAACCATGGCCACAGTTCAGGATGGAAACTTCAATATTTCCCCATTCGATGGGGACGACTACCACATCATTTCGTTTAACATGCAACTGCTGTGTCTCAACAAGGGACTATGGGGAGTGGTGTCAGGTCCTGCAAAAGAGACACTTGATCCCGCAGCAACAGCTAAGCAAAGATTGCACTGGCAACAACGATGTGATCAAGCTTTTTCTCTACTTGCCATGCAACTGAGTGACAGACTCTATTCTCTGATCAGAGACAACAACCCTGATCTCAACCCACGAGTGGCTTGGAAAGCTCTGTATGACCGCTACAACGAAACAACAGACATTGAGCTTGCCAACCTTCTGACAGAGTTTCATGGCCTAGAGATGGGGACAAAACTTGAAGATCATATTGCACACCTCAAGACTCTTGGGAACCGGATCAAGGAAATTGGTGAATCTATTTCAGAGAGGACCATGGTACTAACATTGTTTTGTGGTCTACCTCCCAGATTCAAACATACAGTTGACAGAATGACTGAACTCAAGGAGCGGTCAAGACCTTTTCAAGATGAAATCAATGCGTTGAAAGCAGGCATGGGAGCCCTTGCTACAATGGTGCAGAATGGAGCAGCTGATCGGGAAGCCACTGCTAATGCTATCGCTGTAGCAACTTCTGCTGCAACAAGGAGGACCGACACGGATGTTCTTAAACTTGATTAAGCATGCNAAGCCCTCATGATAGCTGAAGAAAAAACTCGCAAAGATGGAGGAGGAGATGTTGCACTCTACAACATGTATCAAAACCCAGGCTCTCAACGGTTCAATAATTTTGAGACCTATGGTAACAGGAGACATGGTCCAGGAAAACTTCCCAACAATCATCAAGACCTGCACTACAACAACCGCAGGCACTTTACCAGACCAAGCAATGCCTCTCCCAGCAGGATTGGAAGACATGGCCAAGGACCCTCTCTTGACAGAAATGCAAATGCAATCTGCTGGGATTGCCATCAGAATGGACACATCAACCAATATTGCCCGCTGAAGAAGCCAAAATCCAACCATGGTCATCAGAAGGCACACGTTTCAGAAGAAGTACAAAGCCAAGCGTCAGCACTTGTGGCTGAACTACTCTCTGCCATCCAACCTCCAGCACCTGTCACATCCACCCACACTTCCTCTGACTCTACAGATCTTAACCCTCACTCTCGTGCAGATGGAACAAGCACAGATGCAGGAAATCATGATGGAACAACAACATACATTGGAAGAAGCTGGTTTTCCAGCTCCAACTGAGTCTACACCCATCAACTACTCATCTACTAGCACAGAACCAACAATCACACCTTGAACCAGTGCAACCAGCAAATACATCATGGATGAAATGGCGTTCTGCTCCATCCATAGTGCGTTCCTACTAATGGCAGGAGTTATGGAGTGAATCATTGATTCAGGGTGCACCAAACACATGACCTGCAGCAAGGATTGGTTTGTGGATTACAAAGAGCTACATCCACCAAGACCAGTCCATGTTGGAGATGGACGAACAACACCTGCCTTTGGGATTGGAACCATCAGAGTGGGGATTGAACTTGAGGGAAAGACTGTCGTAAGAATCTTTGAAAATGTCCTCTATGTACCCGGCTTGGCCGCAAACTTACTCTCAGTATCCTGACTGAATGATTAAGGACTACACGTAATTTTTGACACTGACAAGACATGCAAGATCATGTCTCCAAAAAATCAGATTGCAGGAGTAGCTCGCAGGGAGGGCAAGCTATCAATTCTGAATACACAACCAGCAACTGCTCCAAGTGGTGTACCAGAGATGGTCTTTGCTTCAAGTGAAGACACTGGGCCTCATGTCCCATCAGCTCCAGATCAAAACAACAAGACAAACGTCCTCACAGCAGCTGAACTCTGGCACAAACGACTAGCGCACCTCAACTACAGCTCCATTGCAAAAATGTCTTCTCAGTAAGGAGCCCATGATCTCCCATCAAATCTGACTTCTGACAATTCCAGACCTCCATGTGCAGACTGCTTGGGAGGGAAACAACACAAGGACCCTTTCAACACCTACCCAANAATTGCTACTCCAAAGAAACTGGAACTTCACATGGACCTGTGTTGTATCAAGGAACCTTCACATTCAGGGAAGCAGTGTTTTCTGGTCATCATTGACGACTATACTCTCATGGTCTGGGTCCACTTCCTTCGGTACAAGTCTGAAGCTCCTGACATCATTCAGACATGGGTTCGGATGATTGAGAATCAAACAGGTCTCACAGTGAAGAGGATCAAGACTGACAATGGTGGTGAATTCTTCAACCACACCCTGAAGCAGTTCTATGCTCTCAAGGGTATTATCCACCAGACAACTGTTCCAAAGATCCCAGAACAAAATGGTAAGGCTGAGAGAATGAACAGGAATCTACTTGAATGCGCTCGCACAATGCTACACACTGCGAAGCTGCCAACCCTCTTCTGGGCTGAAGCCATCTCCACAGCAGCATACCTTACCAACAGGCTCCCGTACAAGAAAATTCCTGCTGGGTGCACCACTCCATTCCAAGCATGAACTGGTCATAGACCAGAGTTTGGACACATAAGGATATTTGGGTGCACAGCCTATGCCTGGATACCTGCCGATGAAAGCACCAAGCTTGAGGCCCACAACCGCAAGTGCCTCCTCATCGGATCTGAGGATGGGGGCAATGCCTATAGACTATGGGACCCAGCTACCAAAATCATTTTCCGAAGCAGATCAGTGGAATTTGATGAGCAATTGTCCAACATTGGCACACTCTCCAACACCACACTCGCTGTCATGTCCCATGAGCTTGAACCCGCCACTGGCATCAATGCTCTGCAGAAATTCTCCATGGACCCAACTCCAGATGAACATGAAGGCGTTCTGGTTCCTATCAATCCCCGTGAACATGTTCCAAGCACAACAGTTTACCAAGGTGCACCTGCAGCTCCTGCTCCAGTTACTGGCCCTCAACCACCTCCACGCAGATCTTCCAGAATTGCTGCACTAAATCATCACACAGAAGAGATCTCTGATGAATCTCAGTTGGCCCTGGTCACAGAGTCATGGATCCTACAATCTTCAAGGATGCCATGAACAGCTCAGATGCAGCAGCTTGGTTCCAAGCAGCTACGGAGGAGATTGAGCAACTTCGCAGACATCAGACCTGGACTCTTGTTCCCAGACCACCTGGTGTACCTGTAGTCACTTGCAAGTGGCTCTTCAAGAACAAGCTGGGTGCAGATGGTCAACCCACTCGAATCAAATCTCGCCTGGTTGCCAGAGGATATAGCCAACAACTTGGTGTCAACTACTCTGACACGTTCGCTCCAGTGGCAAAGTATTCCTCTATCCGCATAGTCCATTCCCTTCCTGCAGGATAGAACTGGCATCTTCATCAAATGGATGTTAAATCAGCATTCCTTAGTGGAGATCTCAAAGACACAGTCTACATGACCCAACCAGAAGGCTTCATCCAGCAAGGAGAAGAAGACCTTGTATACCTACTCCACAAATATCTCTATGGACTTAAACAGGCACCAAGACAATGGAACAAGAAGATTCATGACTTCTTCTTAGCTCACGATTTGGCATGTCTCCATTCTGATAACTCAGTCTACATCAAGATTAACAGCAATTCATCACTGGGTGTCATCTTGTATGTGGACAACCTGATTGTTTTTGGGAGCTCTCTCCCCTGTCCTTTAAGAAACAACTGTCCACAAACTTTGAGATGAAAGACATGGGACCACTCACCTACTACTTGGGGATACAAGTACAACAAGATGATCAACAACACACTGTCCATATCAACCAGGGTTTCATATGCTCAACGGGTGGCTGAAAACTTTGGACTTGGCAACTCTGCTAGCATCTCAACTCCTCTGGGTCCTCATCATGGACTCACCAAGCCCTACACACCAGACATGGCCGCTGCACCTGCTGACGTCAAGGCATTCCCTAGCATGGTAGGATCCTTGATGTACGCTTCAGTTGGCACCCATCCCCATCTCTCCTATGCTGTCGGCATCCTCAGTCAAGGCTGCAAGGCTCCCAACAAAGATCACATTGTGGCAGCCAAGCGCTGCATCCGATACCTCCGCAGCAACTCCACCATGGCCATTTGTTACAGGAAAACAGAAGGGCCCCTTCTCATTGGTTACTGTGATGCATACCTGATCAGACCACAAGCAAATCCACCTCTGGGTATACATTCCTCATTAATGGTGGACCAGTCAGCTGGCATTCCAAAAAGCAATCTGCAGTCGCGTTGTCCTCCACTGAAGCAGATTACATCTCTGAATCGGAATGCACGTGTGAAGCAGTCTGGCTTCGCATGTTTCTGGGTGACTTGGGCATTGAACAACTGCATCCGACCCCAATTCTCTGCGACAACCAAGGAGCTCTTGAATTATCCAAGGATCCTGTTCTTCATGATAGGACCAAACATGTAAAGCGCCAATACCATTATGTCCGGGATGCCGTGGCTGAGGGTGAAGTCATCATGGAGTATGTCCCCACCCAACAACAGGTCGATGACATTCTCACTAAACACCTGGACTCCAAGCAACATGCTTCTCCCTGTCAAAACATGGGTCTTCATCTCCTCTGACGCTCCTAGAATGCAAAAATGGGGG
>SZWC01002901.1:154536-169995 GCA_023375785.1 Penium margaritaceum
CTCTCTCTCTCTCTCTCTATCTCCCCCTCTCTCCTACTGATTCTACGTTTGGTGATTGCTTACAACCACACACATGCCACAGAAAACAAAAACACAGACAAGAGAACACATCCACACCTACAGGGGGGCTACCTCATGTTCCCTGCCTTGCTGCTCTGCCTTGTCCAAAACTCCCCCTCTCAACATGTCATCTTCAGTTGTACCCACATGTGTGCATCCCACTTTCTTTCCTCATCTCTTCTTTGTTCTCCACTAATCCGACTCCCTTGTTCACCAATCCTCCTCTGGACCTCTCAGTATACCTTGACAAATACAGGGGGGGGTGTAAAACATCATGTCTTGTCTACAGACTTGTACTTCTTGTTATGTTGTCAAGGTCTACTGACTGCAGTTAAATAAAGAAAAGTAAAACAGCCAAGAAAAAAGAGAATAAGGCAAGAAGGCTAGGAGAGAGGTGGCCAGCCTCTCTCCTAACCATCTACTTATCCTGTTTTGTCTATTCATATGGGAGCAGGGTCCGGTGAGAGAGTATGGGCTGACCCGCTTGGGTGTCCCACCTACTTTAGCCCGGACGCAGCTCGATGCTGTTATCATTTGAACATGGGCTCCCTATTCCGGTACTAATTGCGCAAATCACGCAAGTGGCTTTGGAGGTCTGATCAGCGAGCGACGAGGGCGAAGGATGAGGACGTGGACCATTGACCGAAGATGTGGCAGATCAATCGCCTTGATCGATCCACACCGTCGATTGATATCCGGACTGGAGCAAAGGGAGGAGGACAGGGGCCGGGCAAGGACGCGCAAGGATCGCGTGATCTGTCACAACGGCGTGAGCCAAGACACGAACAAGGAGGACAGGGACTTCTCCCCTCACACGACACCTCGCAAGACTTAGTGTTCTTTTTTATTACCAGTGGAGGTAAGACTAGTGCTTAGTCCAGTCTTGCATGTCAGTCTTCTTTAGCTTTGTTTGTACTTGTTTCCTTATCATTTCAAATTACATTTGAAGCTCTGGATTCAGCAAAGTCCCCTCTTGACTCCCAGTGTACTTCTACTGAGTGAATGTCTGGAAGAGGGATGAAAGAGTGAGACAGGTGGAGCTGGTCTTCTCCACTGCACTACTTGGATGCTCTAAGCTGTAAACATTTGTTGTTGCATGAAAGCAGAAGATATTCTTGGGTTTACACTTTTTAACAGCCAACTCGTTGCCTGGTTAAGCTAGCCTGCAATAGACCACCAAACGAAAGCATACGATTTATGCACGGAGTGGTTCTATGGGCAAGTGCGTCAAGTGCGTATTTCGAAGCACTATAATCACGTCATTTGATGTTTGTAAGGCATCTTGACGAAGTCGAGGATGGTCAGACTGTCAAATTATTCACTTAGAGAATTGACAAAAATTCCCAGAAACAATCACGGATGGCTATGGTGATTGGATTTATGCGCCAACGTCATAACAAGAATACGGAGATCTTGATTGTCACTGACAGTGATAACCATTGGAAGTTAGAAACTTTGCCCTGCCATTAGCGGCTTGGAAAGGTACTACCGAAACAAGTACAAACCAAGTTTTAAAAAATAAATCACATGTGTGACGAGGACGACTTCCTCAAATTTGGACCATTCTAAAGGTGGACGAACTCCTCCGTATGGAAAGATGGAACGGGCTACAAAAGCCTAGTCGGTTGAGCCCCGGTTCCAAAAAATGCACGGCTTGCATGATTGCACAAGGTCAGAGCGCATGACCAAGTGCTGCAGACAACCCTCTTTTCAATGGGTCAATGCGATTGATACCATGGTAATTCAACCACGTGACATTGGATACACGACATGTGTGGAAAACGTGCACGACATGCACAACAAAAAAGACCCTGTCCACTAACTATTGGTGCGTCGATCACGACACAAAGTTATGGATAAGTTGGATGGACAAATGATCACAATGGTTTTGTGACATTTGAACAAGTTGATGATATCAACTGATGTTTTGGATAAAAACGGTGACACTGTTTCACGAACCAAGTATCTTAGTGGGCACATGATGTGTTCTACAATAGTCGCACATCCCATTGCCACAATGTTCAAAGGAAAATGCGATCGTTTCATGACTAATGCCGGGTCATGACTATGTCATGAGATGTGAAACAAATCTGGTGTGCTGCCACGTCGTCTTCAATCCTCGAGGATTGACATCTTGCTTTCTATAAACAGTGTGTATCCGATGTATCAGTATGTTTTGGATATTCTATGCATCCCGAGTCATGGCCGATGCAAACATTAGTCTACGATTGAACGTGTCAAGGATGGCATCCTTGGAGAAATACTCTGTGGCAAAACCATTGACATCGTATCGCTCGGTGAATGATGGATACAAATCATGGTACCCGTCTGGTACCGACAATCAAAAGGTACATGAGTGTACTATCAACACTATTCAGGACAAGGATGATTTTCAGTGGGGTTGTAAAAATTCTAGAGGGATGGAGACTCTTCCATGGGTCCTCAGCGGTTTCAGACTCCGCAATGCGGTGGTCAAAAGCTGCAAGAGTCACTCTCTGGCGTATGACGGGATCGACTGAATATCAACTGTACATTTTAAAGGTGACACCTTTAGTCTATCATCACTCGATGAGTGAACATGTCATGGAAATTGATAGACAAAAGCGTGGGAACCGATGTCCGTGACATGAGTTCACCCATAGTTATGTGAAGATCTCATCTAAAAAAGAGAGCGGCACTCATTTTCTACTAATGGAGTTCTAGAGTACTATGACAATCTCATACTTTTCTACAAACCAACTACAACACAATTTGGATCACAAAAGGGTCTATGTTTTGTGTCGAAAGCTTATGACCATGGAAACGACCTATAAGCCGATGGCCATATGCTCACAGTGTGTAAGCATCCACACCTTGGTGCTCCGACCGACCACATAACGAGTCATAATCAACACCGAAACAAAACAACGACCAGTGTGTCGTAACTAAATGTTGATGTCAAAGGACTCTTCAAGATGGACTTTGAGAAATGATGTTTCTCATCAGATTATTTTGGTAGTTTAAGAAATGCCTCAAAGTTGATGGCATTGTGACACAGTACACTAGTCATGCATGTCATGCTCTTGAAACATCATGAAGATGGATTCCGATCATGCCAGTATTAGGCTATAGCATGCCTATGCCATTTCAATCTCAGGATTAAATCAAACATCCATATTATTGGAACAAAACCAATCTCTGAGATAGGTCATAATGACTACGGTGTAGTCAAACCATGCTTCAATGACCCAAAAGGTCATGGTGAAGTGACTCAAACCCATCGGTATCGGGGATGATTTGATTGATGTGAATTGCAGAATGCATGTACAATATGTGACTCGATGTGGCTATGGTGATATCCAGTATTGTGGTGGTTTGTCAAATGTCTTTGATGGGGGCGATACCCTCTACAGGTGCCTTGGATACGGCATATGAAAACTACAGTATTGAGTGGGAAGTACCGAATGTACCCAATAGAAGACATCAAAGCAACACGGATCGTTACAGCTTGGCAGCCACAATCCATTGATGGGTTTTCAAATGGAACCCTTGGATGCGATAACATAATCACAAAATAATTAGGAATTAGTTGTTCCGGGATCACTGGATGTGATTCGGAAGTGTTCTATCATAATCACACGGATTTAACACTCAAAAGGTGTTCTTCCAACTTGTACCACAGTGATTTTGATCATGGTACACTCGTTCAGTGAATACCATATAATGAATACTTCGTTCATGGATAGAATCCATGGTTGTTGAGATCGATTATCTCAGCTAAGTTAGTTCAAAAGTAGTGTGCCTTTGACAGGGACATGAGCGGCAGCCTACAGTTCCCATTTCAGTCAGAAATGAGGAGATAATGGTTGAAATCAAGGTCATCTAGGCCAGATCATTGTTGTGTCTAATGAAAGATGTTGACGACAATTACGCGTGCTTGAATACTTATGTTGCCTCCTTCAAGGATGAGTGCAATCTTTGAAAGGAAAAACAAGTAACTCAGCAACCATGTCTTAGGACCTTGGTGCCTCCCAACCCTAAGATAAAGCTAGCATGCATATTACATGGGCTTGGTGGAGCTTGGTTGAGTTCAACCAAACAATCCACGGGTACTTAAAGAGGTCTGGAAGACCTACACGTGGTCATGAATATGTGGTTGCAAAACGGAGAGGACTGATATCCGAATCTTGGGTTGTACGTATTGACAATGTTGCGAGGAGGTACCATCTTGACAACAACCCCTTGGAAGAAATCATGTCCGAATGACATAGGAAATGTTGTGGGGACCTGGATAGTCTTTGTGGAGATGTCAGGTTAATTGGTTGCACGGACGCTCCTTGTAAAGGGGAAGGAGGTGTCACCACAACAGCTTGCTGAACACGTACCACACGGAATGTGGAACAATTCTTCTTCCATACCCTCTTCCAAACTGGCAAGTCGACATTGACAATGTGCATCCCAAATGGCATCGACCACGTCGACGATACATACATGTGATGAGTATTCCACAAAGGAACATTAACAATTATATTCAAACGTACACAGGTTGCACGTGCCTCGTCTTGGCAAGAGCCAAGGGATTGCGTGGTCAACATGGAATGTTGCATGAAGATGAGCACAATCATGAAAAACCACACACGTGTGTGGTTAATTGTGTGTGAACGTGTCGCAACAGTGTTGCGGATGACAAGAGTTCACAACTGTGCTCCTGTGCATGTTTTTTGTTACAGGGTTTGTATCTTGAAGTGCACAAAGATCAAACCTCCACGAGCAAGGACGAACAGGGATGGTTCGGAGCAAAGGGGGAGGAATGTAGCGTGCGGGCCATTTTTAGGATTAAAAATGGTCTTGAAATATGTACGGCATGTTTTGGGGTCTTGAGACTGGAGTCTCGAGGCATCCTCGTCCATAATACAATGTACGGGCTAGAGTCTAGGTCAAATATAGTCCAAAAAATCCATTTAGTGTGGATTTGGGGCGTGAGGAGTGTCGCGATGGATATTCCATTGCGCCACTCCTCCTCCATCCCTTGAGTGCTACTAGGGCCCTATTTCCACTTGGCTGTGCCACGTGGAAGGATTAGGCTAGGATGCATGTTTTGACATTCGTGCCCTGTGACGACAGTGTCCGTTTTGACACGGTCGTCTTGACGTGTTTCAGCCAAGTGGCTGAGGCGGCCAGTCACTCGGCCTCTTTGGACTGAGTATTCCGAGGACTTCCATTTTGGTCCTACAGTTAGTCGCAAAACGGCCAGTGCCATTACAATCGAGCACACCCTCCCCACCAAAGAACAAAATGGGTGGGAGAGAGGAGGTAAGCCTTGGAGGTAACCCGGGTGAAGTTGGATCTCACCCTCATTGCCACTCGCTTGTAGGTGGTTTAACATCCTTTTGTTGTCGTTTCATTATCTTTAAACTTCCTTTTGTCTTTTTCCTTTGTCCTTCCATGCACTTGGTCGAGACCTGGGCATTTGGTGAGTTGTCCTAGTGCCTCGGGAGATGGTGCATCCTCTTTTCACCCTCCATCCTCTTCGGTCGAGACCCTCGTACATGGGAGTCCGACCCCGTGTGGTGTGAGGCCATAAAAATCATGTCCTTGATGATTCTGACGCCTCGTTGGACTTCCGTGCCTGTCCCTTCAACGGTGGTTGTACCCCACCCTCGGTGGTACAGGCTTTTGCCACCGTACTACCCTAATGTTTACAGACCGCCTCTCTATCCTACACCCCTCCATCATGGCTCCAGCCAGCAGCTCCTTCGCCTCAGATTTCCTCTTTTTCTAAGCTGTAAGATCGGTCCTTCCACGACTTGCCACATGGTACTGACGCATCTTCTCTAGCCTCCGGCGTCCCTCCCTAGCCTAGGCGTCTGGCTTTTCCCTATTCTGTGAGTTTGGCTGTCGAGTCCATGGGACAACATCGAGCTATGGTTGATCACCCTATATTCATACACTCGTCATTTGGTGTATTGAAAAGTGTATTCCTATTTGTGAAAAGTTTTCAGAAATCTTCAACATTAATTAATGTAACTAGAGCCTAGATGTACGTATTCATTTAATAAGGTGTTGCTTTTCATGGAATACATGTAGTGCATACTAGTTTTGTTTAGAATCCCATGTTCACTGTTATGTTCACTCCACAATACACTTGTGAATTCACATTTTTAAGGGTGAGGTGATTGGTCATTTATGTCAACATTGATCATCGGATCAATGTCTTTTGGGCGCGTCGAGTGGTAGGGTTGTGTTGTTGGTGGATTGAATTGAGCGTTTACAGTCATTCAACCTGCCGAGTCTCCTTGCTGCGACTTTTAGATGTGTTGAGGGCTATATTGGACTTGTTTGCAGTGTCATCCATTGCCATGTGACCGCCCCGTCTCATGTGTCAAGTGGATTCTGGATCATCAACACCAGCATTACTCGTCACATGATATCGTCTCGTGCCACGTTTGTCACGTGGGGCCTGTTGGTGACGTACGCTTTGTCCGCACTGGCTCCGGCCAAATGTTGCCAGTCCAAGGCATTGGTGTTATGCATTTTGTTGGTCCATTGGGTGATGTGTTCTTTCCTGGTTTCCTCTTTTTGCCTACATTTAATGTCAGCTTGTTCTCTATCACTGCCTTGGATGATCAAGGCATCAACTTCGTTTCCTTATGGCGTGAGCACTGTGCCGGTGCAGCCGTCTAGCCTTCCTGCTCTTTATGGTCTACATTGTGACGACTTTTATCGTATATCCTTTTTTACATCATCACCGCCACTACTGCCAAAGCGCATGTGCATTTTTCTCCCTTGCTTTCCCGTGTACATGCATTTGCTTGATCGTCACTAATGCCATGTGCATACAGGCATCATCAGCATGGCGTTGGTCGTAACCTTGGCACATTCTCTGTGCCCTACACTATTGACTGCCTTGATCGGGCACAAGACAGGCTTCATTGTCCATCCTTTCTATCGTCCGACCCCTGCACGCTACATCCCCTTGCCCGTGTCCATCCTTATGTCATGGGTCCTTTCCCATGAGTTATGAGTTTCTGGAGGGATGTCAGACGGTATGTCTTGTGTCTTACGGATGACTTCTATCCCTTTTATTACAATGTGAGTGTGCTTTCTAACTGAATCTGATATCAATTTGCTCTAATCGTGGTGGGGAGGCTCCACAACCAAATGACTTCAGTTGCAAGGAGTGCATGTGGAGCTCTGTGCTCTTTATCCGCCATAGGAGAATGGAGTGTCAGGACATTGGAACTGGCTAACAGTGCTTGGATCCTTCTTGTCGATTAGATCTGTGTTCTCCATGGTCCACTGACTTGTCATGTCACACGGTTAGATGGTATGGTAGTCGTGCTGACCTTCACCTTGCTCGTGCCTGGGGTAGTGTTACCTGTGTTTTTCTCCTTCAATACCAACGTGATACCAATTCATCTTCTCAAGGTCATCTATATCCTTCTTTGGTGTCTCCTCTCATCTCAAGGCCTGGCACTTTTGGGATCCTGAGCATAGTCGGACCATCATTTATCGTAATGATCTCTTATTTGTCAGCACTTTCTCTTGTAGTATCGCTTGTTCTCCTCGTCGCTTGTGTCCTCTCGTCCAAGGTGAGGTGGTGTCTATAGATTACCCTTTGGTAGTGGCTGCACTTCATATCCCACACCTTCGTTGTCACATGTATCATCTCCTATCCCATTTGAATCAACATCGACATCATCTCCTATTGCACCTATGCCATTGCTTATGTCATATCCTATGGCGTTTGCATCGTTGTTTATGTCATCTTCTAACGCATCTACACTGTCACATGCATCATCCCTTGTCACATCTACATCATCGCCTACGTCATATCACATCCTATCTACAGATTTGCTCGTGGAATCTACATCATTGCCTATGTTATCTCCCACCATATCTACGTCATCTAGTATTGTATCATCCTCATTTCTGACACCATCGCTTGTTTCACCAATTGTGGACCCATTTGCAGCAGGCCCAATCACACCCTTGTAGCCCCCTATCTCATCATCGTTCATTTGTGCGCCNCCAGGCGTGGCGACGGATGTGGTGCAACCCAACACCATGCTTGGATATTCTCCCATCGTTGATGAGTTCCATCAAGCCATTACGACAGCTGATTCTAATCGGCCTGTGTCATATCCCTCGGAAGCCACCACACTCATTCCGAGTAGCACCACAATATGTATGCTTGAACCGACCACTATGTACCAAGCCCATTTTGTTATAGATGCAGCATTTTGGGAGAAGGAAATGTGTGAGGACCTTGCTGTAATTGAGGAGCATGGGGTTCACGAGAAGGTGAAGCCCCTACCTGGTCATAAATCATATCATTTTGTTGGGGGCTTTAATGAAAGAGAGATCCAATGGGTCAGTGGAATGGTAAAAGGCCTGTCTCACAACCAAGGGACTCTCCGAGGATCTTGGCATGGACTTTGATGCATTTGCACCTGTTGGCAAGTACACCACGGCAACGGCCTTGTTCACTCAAGTGGCCTAGCATGATTGGGAGCTCCACCAGATGGACAAAAACAATACCTTCTAACATGAAAACATCAAAGAAAAGATCTCTCTCGTCTAGTAACCGTGATTCAAGGACAGCACAGCCATGGTCTGCTGCATCTGTAAGGCCTTACATGGCCAGTAACAATATCCATGTCATTGGAACCTCGAGATCTCTGCTACCTTAGAGGGAGAGGGTATCATCACAACCCAGTCAACCTAGCTCTATTTGTGAGAACTTCCTTGCACCCTTCGTCGTTGTCTTGGTACATGTGGAGGACATCTTTGTTACGTCCCCTGGCCTTCATGATGTCTAGGTTATAGAGGATCTCCTTGAGTCCGTGTACCCGATGAAGAATGTTTGTCCACCTTGCATCTTCTAGAAAGTGGAGATTGACCATGATCGCCAACATCACACACTTTATGTGCATCAGGCTGGTTCCAGTAGGACATTCGGGGAGCATTTTCTCGACCTGTTTGCCACAATCCCCTTTGCATCCATACCTATGGCCACTGCTTGGGAGAGTATTCCTATGTTTATGGACCAACTCGTTTGGGGGAGCCCTTTGGTGTCACGATTAACTTCAACCCATTGACTACCTAATGTTACTTGGGACCATGACACGCACATATGTTGAATTCACTTTGAACTTGTTTTTTTCAGTACATACAGTATCCACATCAACTCCATATGGAGGCTACACCATGAGTAGTTTGTTATGTTATGATTGTCTCATGCCTTGGTTTGTGCTTTCACGTGTAGTTGTCTCTGGTTGTTGACAATAACCGAATCTAGATCCACGATCGCAGTGTTTGTAGCTGGTCCGAATACGTCTACCTTGTCGGAGGAAAAACTGTCTCATGGAAGAGTGGAAAGCAGGATTATGTTGCACAAAGATTGATAGAGGCCGATTATGTCCCATTGGGGACTAGGGTGTGTACGAGCATCTAGTCGCGCCATCTCATGCAGTAGCTATGCCAACCCATCAATTGTTTCACCACTGGCTGTGGCAATGAGAGCATGTTTCACAGCACAAAGAATGATGGTATGTGTCACATTCACACAAAGTACATCAACATTGAGCATCCCTTTGTAAGCAAGCATGTTTCACGTGAAAATTCCTGTGTCGTGGGTCTTGACACGCTGTAGCAATGTGAAGAATTCCTTACAGAATTTCACATATGCGGTGTGCATTGTTGGTCTTCTTGCAAATGCTTCTTCTCCCATGCAGTCAGTGCCCCGCTCTTTTTGTTTCATCTCTCAGTCCATTGTCTTTGTGTGGCCCTACCATGTGCGCCTTGCTGTGCACTGTCATTTGTTGTCATTCTATGACCCTTGCTCAATTGTGGTGACTGGTGTGTGCGTGTCATGGAGGAGTGATGGTGTGCCAGTCGCAATGACCTTTAGACATGTTGCCACTGCTCTCCGGGATGTCGATATGCTTGATGGCTACTTTGATAGCACTAGCCTCACGTCTTGTCTAGAGTTTCCTTAGTGACTACCTCTAGGCATCCATTTTCTTAGTAGCACTATCCTTGCTTGTTCACAGTCCAGTTGCATAGAGTTCCTGTTTTTGCAAGTGGTGCATCTTTCAGTTCCTCATCCGGAGAACCGAGGAGTTTGCACTCATGTCTGTTTCTAGCTTGCTGTTGTTTTGGAGCTTGTAGCTAGGTTGGTCTATTTTCCACTTGTTGGTTGGACTTATACCTTTTGACACATGCATATGAGTGTGACCATATCCTCACACTTGTGTTTTTTGTTCCTACTTCAATTCATTCATGCCTATCTTTGCCGCCTCTCCACCGATCCAAGCATCATTTGTTGTTCTGACATGGCTGGTAAATGAGGCGCGGAACTCTGTGGATGTGTGAGCCCTCGGGGCCCAATTGCTCATTGCAATTGTGCAAGTTGGTCGTGGAGATTGACTTGGCTGTCAAGTGAAATGTTTCACAAATGACTCATCTTACAAGTTTGTCCCAATGAAGGTCGGGGCAAAGAGACCAATCTTGTTACAGGGCTACCCAAAAGGGAGGATGGAGGATATTGTTTTATCAATCTATTTCGTCGGCTCCACTATATTCATTTCTCTCGTTGAGTTAACCCAATTCATTATATTCTATTGTCCACGTGGAAATCCTAGGTTTCCAACATGGTTAAGGATGGGGAGGTGGTAGCAAGATATCTTTGTGCATGTGAGAGATGAAATGCAACCACTCACTCCCTCTTGTCCGGTGGTATGGCCAACACAACTACATATTTGTGACACTCCATGCCACCGAATGGTGGTGGACTTTGGCAGGATGGTCCCATCGGAACCCCCGGCGGTGGCCCCACGCGAGTCCCTCGTCATGGCGAGTGGCCTCTTGGGGGACCCCTTGTTGGGCAAGGTCCCTTGCGATGTCGCATTGGATCATGCCCAATGCGACAGTGCGAGGCCCACGGAACCCATCACGAATGTTCGCGATGGGCTCATGTTCCGCTGCTAGAAGTCGCTAGAACTCAAGCGGCTGTCGGATAGTACGAGGCACAATCCAATCACCCTCTTGTAAACCAGAAGCTTCTGTGAAGCTTCTGGTTCACAGGGCTGCTTGGCGATGGATCCACTTTGCCGTCCAAGTCCTGATTTTCCAANCCCCCCCCCCCCCCTTTTGCACGAGCAATCTCGTGACCATCAATTTGGGCGTCCCAATGCATTTGAGATCACCGTCGTTGTGCGCTTGCCTGTAATCTGAAGGCTCCCTGCATGGGGCTTGTGCCTGGGTTGTACCCCCAAGGGCACGAGTGTGAAAGTGAGCAGCCTGGTCTTGCCAGTAGTCTTTGGTCATGGAGTCCGGATCGGGACCCTCAGGCTCCCAACTATTGTGTCCAGGTCCACGACTGGCCCATCTCACGAGGTATTCCTTCACAACACATTTACCGCGTGTACATTTGTGGCATTGGAGGAGTCCATGTAACTCATACTGGGCATCACTTGCGAGCATTGCAAGTGGTGGCTGAACCATTCCTGATGCTGCATAAAGGGGCGAGAAGAGTGACATGAACACGTCATGAATCTTCATGACCTTTGGAAGATCAAGGCCATGAGCAAGCTCACCAATCGCGTGGGTGACCTTGAATGGTCCGACATACTAGGAAGGATCTTCCTTGCTCCAGGCATCTTGAGACGCATGTTCTTTGTGCTTAAAAGCACCTGGTCACTAATGAAGGTTATGGTGTCACAATAACCAGCATTGGCATAGGCCTTTTGGCGCTGCTTGAATGCATGGAGGTATTCATGTGCTTCTCAACCAAGAGTGTTCATGTGATCGGCAAAGGCCTGGGCCGAGGGATACCTGCTTCCCACCGTCCCCGTGCCTCGCCAAGGAGAGGGGTACCATTGGATGCTGGTCATACTTTGGAAAGAATGGTGTCAATTTCGTGGATTCATGAACATAGTTGTTTTGGGCAAACTCTACCGGATTGAGATGCGTATATTTGGGACATTTGCTATGGATTTTAGTTCATCCGTTCAATCAGTCCATTTGTTTGTGTATGAAATGAAGTGGACATTTGTTGGTGGACGCCAACTATCTCACCAAGAGCTTACCAAAAGTTACTTGCAATCAAACTTCTCGATCAGAAACAGGGCGTAATAGTAGACAATAGTGTCCCAGGAGACGTGTGCTGTTCTCTAAGGAGCGGCATGCATGTTTGTGGGCATGAAATGTGCCATCGTGATGAAAGATTTGACCACCACGAGGATAGCACCATGGCCGCGAGGTGTCTCAAGTAAGTATGTGACAAAATCCATGATCACATCTTCCCAAGAGGAGTTAGGCACTCAGAGGTGCTTGAGCATTCCTGTTGGTGCCTTGTTGCTTGACTTGTTGTAGATGCACAGGTCACCGAAAGAGCCTTGAAAGAGCCAATTCACACAACCGTCCAGGCCACCAATCGTGATCTGAAAGAGCCTTTTTGGGTTTTACTGCACCAAGGTGCCCAACTGCTTTAGGGTTATGGAAATCAAAGAGGATCTTATCCTCCAAATTTTTTAAACTGGGCACAGCCACCAACTTTCCCTTCCAGTAGGGAGAGAGAGACTTCCTTAAAGCTATATTGATCAATGCTACCCTGGTCAAACTATGGATCATCACAGCATCCCATGCAGATACGTTGCAAGAGTGGTGTAAAATGCGCCATCGTTTTTGGTGGTAGCCGTAGGGGATAATCAGGCATGGGCACATCCTGTTCCCGTACATCTTTTGTGTGAAGGAATTGTGCTTGAAGTGTATTTCAGCAGGTCTGCCATATCTATATGACCGAGTCAATGTTTCCACTGAAAGTGGAATCTGCTTAATTACTTGCTCCAACGAGCTTGTTGTCAAGAAAGGTTAGATCACGACTGAAAGAACACCAGGGGGTTGTGGTCTGTAACCATCATGAACCTTTGGTACCTTTTGGGTAGCAGCACCAAACCTTCAAGGCATGTACCACACCGCAAGTAAGTCATGGTCACCTGTGGTGTAGCAAGTCTCGGCACATGAGAGCTTACAAATCTCATATGTAACTGGTCATCATTCTTGCACACGGAAACTCCCAACCCCGATGACATATTCATAGCAGAGTACCTTGTATGATTTTTCAGGATTTGAGAGTGCAAGCACAGGTGTAGTTGTCGACATTTCCTTGACACGCCCAAGTGCATGCTCACACTTATTAGATCATGTCCATTTAATGTCTTTACATGTGAGAGTTGTGGGTTGGGCGACAAGGCTAAAGTAGCCTTCAACGAAATGACAGAAGAAATCTGCCAAGTTTAGAAAGGCTCTTATTTTACCCACATTGGATGGCTGAGATTAGTCCACAATAGCTTGCACTTTGTGATGATCCACTTGGACTCCATTGCTGCTAACGATTTAGCCCAAATATTGGAGCTCAGGTTGTGCGAAAGCACAAATTTACATCTTGGCAAAAAAGTTATCCTTGCGCATGATCTTTGAGCACGGTATGTAGATATTTTACATACTCCTCATGATTCTTCAAAAACAGGAGGATATCACGAAGGTATACCAACATGGCCTTACCCAGATGGTCACAGAAGATGTACTTGGTTGTTGCTTGAAATGACGTTGGGGCAGTGGTAAGACCAACGTTCAGCACTCGAAAGTGAATGTATGCTAGATGTGTGCAAAATGCTATTTTGGAACCTTTTTTTTTCAGTTTTCCAGATTTGGTGATTTCATAGTGCAAAATCAAGGGAATAAAACGCCTTTGGACCATGAAGTTGGTGAAAGAGATCCTCGATCCTTGATAACACAATTTAGTTGTCAGGCTGTTCAATGCACGATAATCAACACCTAAGCGCAAACCTCCATTCTTTTTGTTAACAAATAGGATGGGAGATCCAAATGGACCTTGATGCCGTCAAGGTAGGCAAGTCCTCGCTGCCACTAGTGGTCGCATTGGCATCTGTTGCACGTTGTGACCGTTGTTGTACCCACATGTAGGTCACACTCTACAACATCTCATTGAGGTTATTTGCCTCGGCAGCCTGCCTCATGAGCCGCCGAACGTTACAACTTGTGATCGTGATTGAGATTAGTCATGCATTTTATTCGACGTTGACCAGTATGTTGTTAAACACAAGCATGAAATCTGATGTCGTCAGAGCGTCATCGATAGCCTCCTGTGCCTTTTGCTACCCGTGTACCTTTTCACACCATAAGAGGATGTGGTTTGC
Source organism: Penium margaritaceum (assembly GCA_023375785.1). Taxonomy (NCBI): domain Eukaryota; kingdom Viridiplantae; phylum Streptophyta; class Zygnematophyceae; order Desmidiales; family Peniaceae; genus Penium; species Penium margaritaceum. The sequence continues at coordinate 168,801 of SZWC01002901.1, forward strand.
ATACACGCCTTCAAGGAGTCCAACCATTCGGAGAAAGTTGTCGTCAGTGACGACGCTTGAGTGGACGTGGGTCTACATAATTACAGCTACATCGCAGGAAGGAGGGTCCATCCCCAATCCTCTTGGTACTGTTGAACCTCCACTGTTGGTACGGATCTTGAGCCTCTCACCACCCCGGCAGCGAACTTAGCAACCTCTCATGGTCGGTTTGAATTGCCTTTGCTGAGATATTTTCTAGATCGTACTCGCAGAAACTTCTTGCTTAACTGCTCTTTTCTCCTTTGCTGCTATCAACATCATCGCTACCGTTGATAGCTTCGTGGGAGCCAGCGGGCACCTTGCCTCTCTTGAGCGATCGGCTCAAGTTTTCTGCATGATGATGGTGATGATCGTGATTCTCATTGCCTTTGTCAATTTTGATGTCGTGCTCTTCATCGGGGTCCACGCTCGGGTGGTCCTCTGTGAGGGCATCCTCTATCATGTGGGAGTAAAGCACGTGCTCATTGAAATGCTCACAATACGCTTTTTTGGCTTCCACATGCTTATCACTGTCAGTGAGTTTAGCGCAGATTACCTTCAGAAGTACGGCTGTCATTGCTTTGGCAATGGTGCTTACGATGGCGACCTCCAAGATTTGGAGTCCGTTGAGGGTGTGTGGCGGGACTGTCACCACCTTGTCCTTGTTGGCCTTAGATGGTCCGGTACTTGTCATTCCATCGTGTGTGCAACTAGCACATGAAGGCCTTTGTGAGGGTCACCCGACAACCTTAGAGAGGGGTCAGATCCTGAAGTGTCCTTGCTCTCAAAATCGGTGAGGCAATTACAAGACTTGTTTGTATTTTTTGGACCACCATGGTCGGCACAATTGCGTGGTAAGATGATACTGTTTGTTGACATTGCTTGGGTTCAAGATAACACTCTAAGTTGTGACTCGCAGCACTAGGCAGGCAGTAAGACCTACAAAAACAAAACAAATACAAAAACAAAGAGGATACAAGAAGTTAAGGATTGCTCAAAAGGTGGAGAGGACGGGAGGGAGGTCAATTCTTACGTAGAGTCTGCACCCTTGCATGCTATTCCCTCACACCTCTTGTCTTATCTTTATTCTTCAAATCTTCCTTGGCCTCCTCTTGATTCCTCTTGGCGTGCCCTGCGTCTCCTTGGAGGCATCTCCCACAACAATGGGAAGGCCTCC
>SZWC01002901.1:170799-202408 GCA_023375785.1 Penium margaritaceum
TTCTACTACTACTACTACTACTACTACTACTACTAATACTACTACTACTACTACTACTACTAGCACTACTACAGTTTTCTCGTAGTGTTTCATACATGGCGTAGCCACCGGAATCGTCGCACATTTAGGCACGAGGCTCATATGAATCTAAAATCCATTGTAACGATTCGGGTCTCCTGTTTCTACACAAAAGTCATTGTGGAAGTTTGCACAATGGTGTCCATAGCTCACTGGAGGACTTTCTCCCTCCGCGTCACTGTGGGGGCAATCATCACCAACAACCCATGCAAGGAGACTTGAGTCTCAATATGTCCATTCTTGTTGTTACGTCGCCCTCTTGTTCAATGTCCCAATCAAAGGGGGACACTACTACGTACTTGTGAATCTGTACGATTTTTTGGCAGATGAAATTGAAACTTCCCACTAAGCGCACTCAAGTTTTGTTTGACTCATCGACGCAAAATCGTCGCGTCGGCGGCACGATCAGCAACTTGGCACCAACGCCTCTCACGTGCAACTCGCTCTGAATTTCACTCCATCCATCATTGTCCCTCACTCTCGTGAGCAAGGATAGCGAGTGAGGGCAAGTACAAGAGAGAAACAACCTCCATCATTGAGGCCTTGTGTCTTCCTGGCTATTGCTCGAGCGACCAGCTCCATCGGCGGCTAGTAGGTAGGTGGCTAGCCATTGGTTGGCTGGTCACCATATCGGACACCGGTTGTCCAGCCGGCCGACGGCCAGCAAAGTACTGGCCACCGGCCACCCTTCACTGCGGCAAGGAGTGGTTTCCAACCCCCTCTTATGATGTGAGGAGGGAGGGCCGAACTGGCCCTCACATTGCAGGTACTCGTGAACTGGCACGGTTTTTTTGTACGAAAAGTAACATCGGTGCTGATGGAAGTTGTGGCTCATGTAGAAGAGCGGTAGAGCTATTTTGATTTGTGCTTGGAGCCTTGCTACCAAACATGAGTGTGGTCATTGCCTCCGTTGCCTCTATCCTTACCAGAGCATTGATTTCATAGGGGAGGCACATGCCTTTGTTACGAGCCAGGGCGTCAAACACGAGCCTTCTCCACCTTACACTTCTAAACATAATGGGGTCTAAGATAAATGAAACCAACACAATGGCTGAAGCGGTCGGCACCATGCCCGTAAAGGCTGGTGTGTTTGTGTGAAGGTCTAGAATAGAATCTCCCACCGTCCCTTGCCTGTGACTCCTTAATGCATTTGGTATGGCCAGTATGCACATGCTACTTTCTAGTGATTTTGTTGTTAGATAAATATTCGAGGACAATGGATTCATTTACTTGGCTCTGGTTATGACATCGCGGACCCTAAAGTAAATACAGAGTTTTATTGCATCCATCAATGTTTGACCCTGACAGGGAGAGTGAAAATCAAATTGCGACTACTACCTCAGACGATCACGCAACCGTGCATTTTTTGGCGTCGAAGGACCACAGACACCAGGAAACAAGAGCGACGGAGCCGAATCCGACCACTGGGAGGGAAAAACACGGATATATAACAAATGTATGGGATGGTTTTGTCCTATTCAAGAACAACAAATCATTTATTCCCCAAAACAAATCAAGACCACCCCAAAAAGAATGTTGCATGTGTCTAAGATTGTGTCCTCAACGCATTGCTCCTCGAGTACCAGTAGGACAACAAACAGACTCTTTGTGGCCATCTTCACACCTTTTTGGAGTGTCTCATTAGTCAAAGGCTTTGTAGTTCTTGGACCCTGTCTAACACAAAATCATCGGGTCACATGGTGCAATGTTGTTCAACGAGCTTTTTTCGTGCAACCTCCCTTCTTGTTGCGACCGTTTGATGGAGGACTTTTTGAGACGGCGAGATGTTGTTGCCTTACACTTGTTTCCATAGAATGTGCCTCCGGCACATTGCCCATGCAACCCACACTGTAACGGGGGAGGGGGGGTTGGCCCGCCCATCTCGTGATAGTGATGGGGTGGTTGCGAGCCCCCTTGCCATTGCGAGGATTGGCCGGTTGCCAGCCACCCACTGGCTACCGGCTGGTAGACTGGGTGGCCAGCGACCAGTCAAGTGATCGGCCGGCCACCCGCCCGGGATCCACCAGCCGCCGGTCGAGCTGGTCGCTCAATCGGTGACCAGGAGGCCGCAAGGCCTCGAGGGTCGATGCTTGTGGCCTGTTGTCCCTGCACTTGCTTGCCCTCCTCTCTTGTAAGAGCAAGCAAGGAGGAGGGATATGGCAAGAGCGAGAGCGAGGGGCACACAAGAGATGTTGGTGCAAAATCATCAATCATGCCTCGCACGCGACGATTCTACGCCGATGCGTAAAAAATGAGAACTCGAGTTTGTTGAGGTTAGACTATGAGTACTGAAACCGGAAAACTTGTGCAAACTCACGAGTTTGGGGAAATACCCCCGTTGTTTCTTATCTAGAACGAGGGGACAAGGTAAAAACAGAAATGGGACTCCGGATGCTTGAATCATCCAAGTCTCCCTTTATGGGTCGTTGATGACGATTTCCCCAAGAGTGACATAGAGAGAGGAAAACTCCTTAAGCAAGCTTTGGATGTCATCATGCAATCGCTGGTGATGACTTCTGTGCAGGAGCTAGAGACACGACTCTTACAGTGGTATTGGAGTAGTATGACCCTCACGACTGAGTGTTTGATGGTTCCGTTGGCTATGTGATGCACAAAATGCCACAAGCAGCTGCAACAACAGTAAAAACTCCACTTGGATGTATGACGTTGACACTTATCTGTTCCAAGCACCATACACTACATTAGAAATATCTTGAGGAGCTCTTCTTCACCTTAATCACTCCCTTGGACTGCCTCTTACCTCCAATGGTTGGTTAAAATTTGGTGGGACGGGATGGGGAGTGCCTATCTCCAACCCACCAACGTTTCTCCTCCTTTCAAGATCCCTTTCTTTCTCCTTCGTCCAAAACCCGGGACAGTAGACTTCCCCAAGTTTAGGGACTCTCATGGCCTCATAATCCCCTAAAACGAAAGAGGGAGATACCTTAAAGATTTTGGTGCCTTCCCCAATGTCGCCGGCTCAAGGGAGATGCCGCCAAGAGACGCGAAAGATGTCAAGGAATGTGAAGGGGAGGATTACAACAACAAGAATTAAAGAAGAAGACAAGAAACCTTAACGAGAGAGTGAACGAGTTGCGTACGAATACTTAGAATTCCCCTCCCATCCCCTCCTTGTCTTATGAGCAGCACTCACATTTCTTGTTATATCTTGAAGCGTAATTCTCTGGTTTTGTAGCTTCTAGTTGCTACCAAGTGCCATGATTCACAGCTTAAGAAGACTAGTTTCCACGTGCATGTGCTACTTGTGGTGGCCTGGAAATAAAACTTGTAGTTTTATGTAGCGTGCGGGCCATTATCATGATCTAAAATGGTCTTGATGTATTTACGGCATGTTACAGGGTCTCGATATTGGAGTCTCGAGGTGTCCTTATCCACAAAACGACATATGGACTAGAGTCTATGTCAACTCTAATCCAGAATATACCTTTAGTGTGGATTTGGAGCGAGAGCAGTGTCGCGATGGAGATTCCATCGCGTCACTCCTCCTCCACCCCTTGAGCGCCACTAGGACCCTGTTTCCACCTGGCAGTTCCATATGGAAGGATTAGGCTAGGATGCGGGTTCTGACATTCGTGTCTTATGACAACCATGTCCATTCTGCCGTGACGCGTCTCATGCAAAATGCCTGAGGCGCCAAGTCACTCGCTCCTCCTCGGATGACTGGACGACTATTGTGAGGGCCTATTTTTGGATTCACACTTAGTCGCAAAATGGCCAGTGCCTTTACATTGGCATCAGAGCCAGCTCTTGTAAGTTATCTCTGAAATTGGTTTTGCCCGTCTGTTGGATTGAGCTTTCCAACGTTGCCGTCCGTTGATCCTGATTTGGAATAATGTTTTGTTTTTGTCCCTACGGCCGAACGTTGTCTGCCATCAAACACAGCCCATTCGATTGCCCACAAGCTCCGGTCAAGAGTACTCCCTTGTCGGGAGTGCAAAAAAACAAACAACTGTGGCTCATAGCCATGAGGAAATGCCGCCTGACTGGCGGCTACTTGGCCTCAATGGCTGGGTCAAGGCACCGAGAACCCATCGGTCGACGGGCGGGCCGATAGCCCTCATCGGTCTCATCGGTTGTCTCCCAATAGAGGACGAGAGAGAGAGAGAGAGAGAGAGAGAGAGAGAGAGAGAGAGAGAGGGAGAGTGGGCCCCCATTCACCTCTCCCCCTGTAGAAGGGATGCTTCTGCCCCCTCCTCCACCCTTCAAGTGCTGGCTGCGCAAGAGAAGGGGAATGGGAGAGAAACTTCCCTCCCCATCGTTTCTCACGCACCGACGGCGCTGAGGGAAAGAGAGGGGAGAGCCCTCTCTCTTCCTCTTCCATGGCACCGACGGCACCAAAGGGGAAGAGAGGGGCAAGGCCCCCCTCTCCCCCTCGTTCGTGGCATCGAATGCACCAAGGGGGAGGAGAGGGGCAGCCCCCCTCTCCCCCTCGTCCATGACGGAGACAGCCGAGGAGGAGGAGAAGGATGAGCCCCTCCCGCTTCCCCTCCGCCATGGCACCGATTGCGCCGAGGGGCAGGAGAGGAACGAGCCCCCCTCTCCCCTTCGCCCACTATGCTGACAGCACCGAGGGGGGAGGAGAGGGACGAGCTCCCCCCCCCACTCTTTCCCTCCGCCATGGCGCCGACGACGCCATTGGGAAGGAGAGGAGACCCCCCCCCCCCGTCCCTCACTTGGACCAACTGCCCGAATGATGGAGAGGGGACGACATCCCCTCTCCCTCCCCTCACATGGGCTGACGGCCAGAGAGGGAGAGGAGGGATAATCTCCCGCTTCCCCTCCCTCTCTCCTGGGCCAATGGCCAAAAGGGGAGGAGAGGCGGCAATCTCCCCCTCTCACATGTCCGACGGCCTGAGGGGTAGAGAGGGGGCTTTCTCCACTCTCCCCCCTCCTCTCACTTGGGCCGACAGCCCAAAGGGGGAGAGAGGGGACGATCCCTCCTCTCTCCCATCTCGCATGGGCCGACAACCCAAGGGTGGAGAGGAGGAAGCTTCCCTCCCTCCTTCCACCTCAATCAGAGACAATGGCCCGTCAGACGCAAACAGCTTTTTGCGGCTCGCTTACGTGAAAGATTGGCGCAGCCGTCAGTGGGCCAACATTGAGTATCAGAGGATGGGGGATAAAGTATGTCATGGAGGTAAAGTTTTTTCCTACCTTTCCCAAACACCCCTTGTTTTTGACCTAGTCGGTCCAACACAAACTGGAAGACAGTTCCTCCATTTGGCGACAAAATTGGACACCATAAAAAGTAATTTGAAGCTCAGACCGGGCTACGAATTTGCGTGAATGACAAATATCCATAAAGAAAAACCCTTAGTGCCATTAGCACTGGAGACGGGGACGATCTCCTCGATTAAGCCCGATACTGACCGTGTCGTTCGTGGTTTTGCCACCACAAAGTGGTGGAAAGCTCCGATTGAGCTCTAGAATACTTCAAAAATTTCTGAAACATTTTATAAATCCATCTATGTGTAAATGGAAAAAAAAGAAAACCGATCATTTTCACAGCACACCATGAGGTGACGTTTTGAAAGACCAGGTTGTTCCACGCGATAAAACTGGCATTGTGAATGCAAAAAATGAAAGTTACTTCAACGTGATAAACTTAGCGCCAACAGTGCCTAAAACTTCTGGATTAACCTCAAAGTTTGGGGTAGTTTGTGAGAAACTCCGGAAGGGCTGATCGCCGAAAAGACGCAACATGGCTTAATGCATGTTGTACATGTGCTAAACAATTTGATTTGTGCAAAACGACAGCATGGTGTATCAGGCTACAAAACAACATCCATAACATGCATTGAGACAAATTCTCAACGAAACGAATGGAAGCACCGGACATGGTGCAACCACTCGACGACTCATCCATTAATCGCAACAATGCAAAATGTGCACACTGCACATATTTGGGTGTCGAATGCACGGATATACAGGCATTGGCCACGTGATCAATGTACGTGACGACTGCACTACTGGCAACAACACGTGTGCTTGTTGCAAATGTTTTAGCGGTGTCAAACATACCACTTAAAAAGTGCCAGTTGCACTTTAGTCACGGATGCCAAATGCATTGGTGATGCTAGTATTGAATACCCTGCTCATGGCCTACATGTACATGACCAAAGCAAACCCCGACTCCATATCCATGTGGATGCTAATGGCACCAAGGATATTGGGTACGCGTTTTGTACCTGGATTTTGGCAAAACAAGAATTTGAGTGCCGATCGCACTCTTCACACTCGATGGTGGAAATCCCGACAAGAGGGTCAATCGCACAAAGTTTACATGTGTCAATGCACTTGGAACGTGACCAACATGATAGATGAATTTATAGCATTCACGGGAGTGCCAAACGCACAATTAACACGAGCATTGTATGTATGGCCAACAAGTGCGTTGGTTTAATTGTTGACACGAGTGCCAAATTCACCAGTGTCATAAACGCCGATCGCACGATTGACAAAAGCTACGTGTTGGACTTGTGTCATGGGTGCCTAGTGCACCACTTATGCAAGTGCCAAACGCACTATGGCCATGAGTCTTGGTTGGACTGGCTATGCTAGTGTCGATGGTATAACACATGTTATAGGATGCCAATGGTACTGATAACATGGGTGCCGATCGTACCCCGTTGCACCCAGTAGCAAGAACTAGCCAACTCTGTACCTAGTCGTGGCAGCTTGCGGTAGACCACCACATGAAGGCATTTGATGTATGCACAGAGTGGTTCTACGGCCAGCTGTGTCGAGCACGCTGTTTAAAACGTCAAAACAACGTCACCTAACGTTTGAAAGGCATCTCAACAAAGTCGAAGATGGTCATACTGTCAAATTCTTCAAGTAGAGAATCGACATGCATGTCCGAAAACAATCATGGACGGCTGTGAAGTTGAAAACTCCGTCCTGTCCATAGCAACATAACAACATAACAAAGACACAGTGATCTCTATCGTCACCAAAAGTGACAACCATTGGAAGTTAACAACTCCGTCCTATCCATAGCAACATGGAAGGGTACTTCCGAGAGAAGTGAGAACAAAAGTTTAACGGATGAATTGCATATGTGACAGGGATGATTTCTTCGAATTTGGACCATGCTAATGGTGGATGAACTCCTCCGTATCCATAAATGGAATGTGGTGAAAGCCCTGTCGGCTGAGCACCAATTCCCGTATATGCACGGCTTGCATGAAAGCAAGGGGTCAGCGGGTATGACCAAGTACCAGAGACGACACACATTTCAATGGACCATGTCATGCGATTCATGTCCTTGTACTTCAGCCACGTGAAGTTGGGTACAATACATGCATGAAAAACGTGCGCAACATGCACAAACACCTTATCCACTAGGTGTTGGTGCGTCAAGCAGGACACTCAGTTATGGATAAGTTGGATGGACAAATGATCATAATGGTTTTCTGACGTTTGAATATGCAGAAAATACTAGCTGATGTTTTGGATGAAAATGGTGACACCATTACGTCAAACAAGTGGTTTGGTGGGTGTAGGACGTGTGCTACAGCAGTCGCACGTCTTGTTATGCTATAACACCTTAAGGAAGATGTGATCGTTTTGTGACTTAGCCCGTTTCATGACTATTTCGTGAGATTTTAAACAGACCTGGTGTGTTTGTACGTTGACTTCAATCCTCAAGGATTGACATTGTGGTGTTTGTACATAGTGTGTACTATATGTATCAGTAGCTTTTGGAGGTTCCATGCATCATTAGTCATGGTCGCTACAAACATCGGTCCATGATTCAACGTGTTAAGGGCGACATCCGTAGATAAGTACTCAATGGCAAAGCTTTTGACATCGTATCACTCGGTGAATGATGGATGCAAATCGTGGTACCCGACTGGTATCGACGATAAAAAGGTACACGAGTGTACTCACGGCCATGTTTAGAAGATAAGATTTGTTGTCAACAGGGGTTTTAAATGTGCTAGAGAGGGACAAGGACTCTTCAATGTATCCTTGACAATTTAAGACGCCGTAGTACGGTGGTCGAAGATCACAAGAGTCACTTCTAGCGTATGACAAGATTGACGGATTTTTTAAAGTGAACAGATTTGAAGGTGACACCTTCATTTTATCACGTTACAAGTGAACACATCATGGACATTGATAGATGAAAGTACGTGAACTACTTTTGGTGCCATGAGTTCATCCACAGTTTGGTGAAATTTTGTTTTAGAGAGAATGAGCGATATTGTTTTCTACTAATGGTGCTCTCGGGCACTATGACGATCTCATGTATTTCTACAAACTAACTACAACATAGTTGGGATCACACCAAGGTCTGGGTTTTGTGCTCAAAGCTTATGACCATGGAGACAGTCTATAGGCCAATATATCTTAAGCCAACAGTGTGTTGGCATCCACATCTTGGTGGTCTGACCGACCACATAACGAGTCATAATCAACATTGAAATAAAAATGACCAGTTTGTCGTAACTAAATATCGATGTGAAAGGACTCTTCAAGATTGGCCTTGAGAAATGATGTTTCTCATCAGATTCTTTCGATGTTTGAAGAAACGCCTAAAAGTTGATGGCGTCATCTCACGGCACACTAGTCATGTCTGTCACGCTCTTCAAACATCACACGGGTGTATTCCGATCATGCCAAAAATATGCTATAGCACCGCCCATACCATATCAATGTGTAGCATAAATCCAACATCCAATTTGTTGGAACAAAATCATTCTTCAAGAGAGATCATAATGACTAGGGTGTAGTCAGACCATACTTCACGAACCTGAAAGGTCGTGGTAAAGTGATTAAAGCCCCATGGTTTTGGGGATGTTTGATTTATGTAAATTGCCAAAGGCATGTAAGATGTGTTTTTGGATGTCGGTGCGGTGATATCCATGATTTTGGTAGTTTTTCGGATGTCTTCGATGGGGGGAATACCCTCTGTTTAGTGGAAGCATCAAGTATACACTATAGAAGACATCGAAGCACTACAGATTATTGCAACTTGGCAAACACAATCCATTGACGGGTTTTTTGAATGGAACCCTTATACGTGATTACTTAACCATGAAAACACTAAGGAACTAGTTGTTCCAAGATCACTGGATGTGATTCGGAATTGTTCAATCATAACAATGTGGGATTGACATCCAAGAGGTGTTCTTCTAACTTATACCGCAATGACTGTGATCGCGATACAGTCGTTTTGTTTGTGGATAGAATCCATGGTCATTGAGACCGTTCATCTCAAGTAACCTAGTTAAAATGTCGTGTGCTTTTGACAGGGACGTGGGCGGCAGCCTATGGTACCCATTAAAGGCAAGATGAGGGGACGATGGTTGGAACCAAGATCATCTAGGTTGGAGCATTGTTGTGTCCAATGGTCGACGTTGACGACAATTGCGCATGCCAGATAACCAACACCGTCTTGTTCAAAGATGAGTACAACTTTTCTAAGGAATTAACAAGTGTGCTCGGCAACCACGTCTTAGGACCTTGGTGCCTCCCAACCCTAAGAAAAAGCTAGCATGCGAGTTACATGGGCTTAGTGTAGCTTGATTGAGTTTAGCCAACCAACCCACAGGTGTTGAAAGAGGTTTAATAGACCTATACGTGGTCATGAACACGTGGTTGTAAACCAAGAGGACTGATGTCCAAATCTTGAATTGCACGTATTGACAAAGTTGCGGGGAGGTACCATATCAGCACTAACTCCCTGGAAGAGATCATGTCCGTATGACATGGGAAGTGTTGTGTGGACCTGGATAGTTTTTACGGTGACACCTAATCAAGTGGTCACAAGGACGCTCCTTGTGAAGAGGGAGGAGGTGTCACCACAATAGCTTGCTGAACACGTACAATACAAAATGTGGGAAAACTCATCCTATATACCCTTTTCCAAACTTGCAAGACATTGTTGACAATGCACATCCCAAAAGGCATCGAACATGCTATCGATACACACGTGTGATGAGTCTTTGGTGATGATTCACCAACACTTGGGAAGAACATACAAGGATTGTTCGTGTCTCATCTTGGCAAGAGCCAAGGGATCACGCGATAAACACTAGATGTTGTACGCAAATGACCACGGTCACAAAAACCACAAGTATGTTGTTGGTTGTGCATGAACGTGATGCAACAGTGTTGCGGATGACAAGAGTTCACAATAGAACTCTTCTACATGCTTCAGGATTTGCATCTTGAAGCGCGCAATGATCATACCTCCATGAGCAAAGACGAACCGGGACATTTTGGAGCAAAGGGGGAGGAATAAAGTGTACAAACCATCTTTTATGATTAAAATGGTCTTGATCCATATACGGCATGTTTCAGGGTCTCGAGATTGGAGTCTTGAGGCGTCATTGTCCATCAAACAACATACGAGCTACGAGTCCAGGTCAACTCTAGTTGAGAAAACACATTTAGTATGGATTTGGAGCAAGAGGAGTGTCGCGATGGAGATTCCATCGCGTCACTCCTCCTCCAACCCCTGAGCGTCGCTAAGACACTAGCAGTGCCACGTGGAAGGATTAGGCTAGGATGCATGTTTTGACATGTGTGCCCTGTGACAACCATGTCCGTTTTGCCGTGACGCGTCTCACCCAAAATGACTGAGGCGGCCAGTCACTCGCTCCTCCTTGTACGACTGGACGACTATTTTGAGGGTCAACTTAGTCGCAAAACAGCCAGTGGTATCATATGTTCTCACCGATCACGAGAGCAAGGAGAATTTTGGAGGCGATACGTCCCCAAAGTTTTGGAGTGATCCTCACAACGATCTTCATGTGCTAGTTGCATGGACGACGGAATGACAAGTGCCTGACCATCCAAGACCAACAAGGGCAAGGTGGTGATGGCCTCACCATATGCCCTTGGTGGATTTCCGATATTGGAAGTTGCCACCGCAAGCACGGTTGCTAAACCAAATACATTTGTACCATGGAAGGCAACCCTTGAAAAGCTCATCAAAGATAAGAAGAATATAGAAGCTGGAAAGGGTATTCAATGAGCACATCAATGTGTATACGGGCAACCCCCACGTGACGAATGACGCTCTCAAGGAGGACCACCTGAGTGTGAACCGCGACAAAGAGCACAACCTCGACATGGATTATGATCATCACCATCATTTTGTGACAAACTCGAGTCGATCACTTGAGAGGAGCAAGGTACTTGCCAAATCGCCTAAAGCGACCGACAGTAGTGAGGTTGTATATAGCACCAAAGGCACCAAAAGCAACCATGTGGGAAGTTCTTGTGATCACGAGCCGGATGCCGTTGGTGCAAAGGCAATTTGCAATGACCGCTGGAGGTTTGTTCAGTCAACTAACAAGGCGGCGGGCTGACTCAACATCACCACAGACGGTGGAGGTACAACACCACCTAAAGGAGTGGGGACAGAACCCCTTTCCTATGATGTGGCTGCGATGGGACAGGCTACTGGGCACTCGAATGCCGTCACTGACGACAGCCTCTTATGCAGGATGGGACTTCTCATAGGCGTGTATGTGAACCATATCCTCCTACAGTGGATGAAGAAGCATGGCCATCATGAGTTCCTCGAGGCTATCATCAATGCTCTAACAACGTCAAAGCTTTAGTTTGTGTCTTCGAACCTGTTGGTCCACGCTGGGCAGAGCATAACGGACCTCAACCGTGATTGTCTTCTACAGCACCTGACCGCTCCCGAGACACCTCGTCAATGAAACAACCTCAACAAGGCGTCGCAGAGCGTGATCCAAGTGCAGATGCAGGAGCGATCACACCGGTCTGCAGGTGCTGATGCCACTACCCGTAGCAGCAAGGACTTCCCTGTCTTGATGACTTTGAGGACAGTTGTGAACGTGCCCTTCCTCCACGGGGTGGAGATCTTCCAAAGGGGCGTGAAGCTTACCAATTATCTGAATCACATGGAGCACATCATGGGTGTCAATACGGCGCTATTTGGTTAGTGGGACAACCTTACCATGGTGTGACTCGAGGACACGCCCTTCAAATACGTGGTCAAGAAGTGGGACACACAGCAACCACACCTTGACTGGCAGTCCATGCCGTGTGAGGTCTTCTACGTTGTCATGCACAAAAGGTGCACCCAACAAGAGGAGGCACGCCGTGCACAATATCAAGGACTTCCGACAGCTAGGTAGTTCGCTGAAGGCCTATTTGTGTGAGTTCGTCGTACTTTTGGAGGAAGCCAAAAAGCTTCACCAAGGGTGATGGGATCCATAACTTCAAGTACCCTACTGATCTTTAACTTCGATTTTTTCAAAATCCCTATTTATGTGTTTTTTGCTTTCGACTATGGTTTTTGTCCTTATAGTTATTTAGGTAGGCCTTTAACATTCGTCGAACGGAAAAAGATGTTCTTGACTTTCGACGTCGGTCTTGTTCGACACCGCCAATGTAGGTGGCGACGTCGAGCATGGCAGGTCTGACGAGGCGAATTTCTGTTTCTCGCAGAAATCCGCCTCATCAGACTGTCGCGTCACTATGTGCGACCTCTTGGTTCCGGCCTGCGAGCTGAACGTGACCTGAAAATCTGAGAAAATTCACACAATACCACAAGATCCTAACAATATTCTGAAACAAGGATAAAGAAAGCAACCGTCTTACCAAATTCTCCCTTTTTCAGTCAGATGGAGATTATTCAGGTGGTACCTAATTGATTCGACTAATTTACATTTTCGATGAGCATAATTGCCAAAGCAATGTTTAATATCGAAATCAAAGATCAGTAGGGTACCCAGAGTGCTTGTTGTTGGATTACTTGCGTGATGTTTGGCTTGTGAGAAGCTGAAAGAAAAGACATCCACGATGGCAACTGGCCAGTGTTGAACAAGTTGAACGGCGTTGTGCGACTATATGAGCCAATTGTATGTGGCGAACTCAAAACACTACTCTGATACACAGCCAAATGAGTGTGCTCAGCACGGCCAGGAAATGCATATGGATGCTATAGGGGCTGGTGATTGAGCCAAACAATAGGGCGGGGCCAAGAACAAGCGGCCTGCAAACCCTCCGGTCAAGAAGGTTTGCGGGAGGAAAGTCTTCAACAGCAAGTGCAACCGCGAAAATGATGAGATGTAGGTGGCGAGTAACCGTTGCAATGCAACCTTCTGTGATGAGCTCTGCCATGACTGCATACAGCCTAGCCATTCCAGGGCCTATTGCCCTGAGGCTACCGGTGGTGGGCAAGAGGCCATGGCATTGGCCGCAGCTGCACCACCTCATGGGGGTGGTGCAACAGGAGGTCATGGACAGGGATGTGGACAGGGCCATGGTCGCAGCAATGGGTCTGGTTGTGGTTACGGACAAGGTCGTGGTGTGTGTTTCCCCATTCCAAAGTGACACATGTGGAGACCACTCAGTGGCAAAATTTGATCATGAATGTGGGCTCATGTTTTTTTGGTGAGGATGTAAAACAATATGATTTTTTTACGAGTTCAAACTTATTTGTTGTTTTTCTCCCCTCTTGTTGAACCTTATCTTTTGTGGCTGAAATCGACCAAAAATTTTATTCAACAAATTCATCGAGTACACCCAAATCAATCATTCCCAGAGAGTGCAACAAACTTTCATTTACCTCCTGGGTTCAAACACCCCATGTCTGTTATTGTGTTCGGAATTTCTAGTGACCGGTCTGGTTTCGACACCCTCGGTTGCTTTGCACGTTCACATATCCAAAAAATGGCTTCATGCGATGTGTAGTCCACATACTAATTGACGCGACAACTCGTAGAAAAGGACGGCCGAGGACAACCAGCTGTTCCGTCAATGCCGGAGAACTGACCAACGTAGACGGCGCCCGCAATCACCCGTGTTGAACTATGTTTTTCAACGAATGCAAAAATCACACGTTTTTCTTCAACGAAAGCTTAGCAACTACCAAAACAACTCCCAAGCCAAAATCCATCATGGAAATCATGTATTTCCTTAAAGTATAAGAAAGAACAAAATTGAACATAACTACGGTATAATACACTTGCTAACCGACATTGCTCACAAAACCTTGCATCCCTAGATCAGATGTATGGTCGAGCATTCCATTGATGACGACACCGACCACTGTGCAAGAGTTGTGTGACATACTGATTGAAGCAAACAGCCTCAAAGTGGTGGGTTCATTCATATTTGGGATACCGTTGGTCAACGACTCTGACACGGTCAAATTGAAAGACTGGAAGGTGCTAGTTGGATTCACACACGTCCACCGGGTGTAGAATCAAGTAGGTGAATCATGGAATTTGGGACGTCTGCTGTACAGATGATATGCTTCTCACAAGCTTGGCTTGTCATCATCGAGCATGCTCACTTGAAAGATTGGAGGTAACATGGCGATGCAGTTCAAAGAACACCTAGCTGGTGCTCCAGATATTCTACTTGCTGGCACCGGGAGGATGGTGACTTATTTGTAAGCCTTGGCCTTACCGGACAAGTGGGCCTAACGTAGGAGCCATCAAATGGCGGAGTTGTTGTTGGTGGAAATTGTACGGCACTCATGGTTGGTACCTGTGTAGCAAGAATTTACACTCAATGTTTCACACTGAATGTCACATTGAAAGGTACTCAACCTTCTTGACCCGTCTGACATGGTGCTAGGAGATCCTTGGTCCATGACAGCAATACCCAAATGCAATTGGAATCAAAATGCTTGATCTTTCAAAAAGAACATTGGTGCTTTACATTGATTCTAAACATGGAGTTGTCACCTACCGGACAAGAATTCCATGCCAGCTTGTCTGTGATGCAAGTCAACAGACGTGTTCAACAAGGGTATCAATACTTATTGGCTCAGTTGCAAAAAGTGGAGGATGACGTGAATGAAGATACACCACAAGAGATCAAATCTTCATTACTGGAGATTTTGTATGTATTCCAAGACCCATCGAGTTGGCATCCACCAGAATAAAAGGATGGACCACACGATTCCCCTGCAACAGGGGGTAATCCTTTTGTTCGGGCCCATGCATTGTGTTAGTCCAGCAAAAATGTGAGAGACCAAATGTCAAATCAAAGAGTATATTGCAAATGGATGGGTCGAGGCTCACTATACGATACGTAGATCCTTTCATGAATAAAAGGGACGGTGGTTTACGTATGTGTGTGGACTACCGGACGCAAAACAAGCTGAAAGGTGAAAAACCAATTCCTCTTGCCAAGAATGAAGGATCCATTTGACCAAGTCCAAGGAGGAAAAGTCTTTTGTCCTTGGGTTTGTCTTAAGGGTACCGTCAAATATGCTTCACGGAAGATGATGCACCTAAACCAACATTTTGAACGTACATGGGACATGGTCAGTTCCGACTTTTATGCTTCTAGGTAACAAAAACCCCAGTAACCTTTCAAGGAGGAATGGTCCGGATGAACGCCAAGCAACTCAGCCATTTCATCTTGGTTTATCCAAACAACAACCTGGTTTTGTGTAACTCAATGGAAGAGCACATAGAACGTATGTGCAAAGACCTCTCAATCCTTTGGGAATGGAAGCGATGTGCGAAAGTGAGTAAGTGCAAGTTTTCACTTTCTTAATACCTTGGATGCATAGTCGACACAGAAGACATCCGTAATTATCCACGAAATGTCTAAACCATGGTTGATTGGCCGTTGCTAGGAAACATTGGGCAGATTTGGTCTTTCCTCAGCCTTGGAAACTACTTCCAACAGTTTATGCAAGAGTATTTGTCCCTAGTGGCATTGTTAATCAGGCCCATGCAAATGGCCGTGCATTGGGATTGGACACCTGATTTTAAGAATTGCATTCTCAGAGTCAAGGAGCTTCTATTCACAGTGGATGTCTTAGCTCTTTTGGACCCATCACATTTGTGAGAGATGCAATGTGATGCGTCGTTAGTGGGACTTGGAGTAGTCCTCGTGCAAAACGATCACCCAAGTACGCACGAGAGCCAGAAGCTTAACCACAAGGAGATGCAGTACACGACTATGGATAAGGAGCTCCTCGCGGTGGTACACGCTTTCAAGACGTAGCATTGCTACCTCGAGCGCGCTAAGGGGGTTGTGAAGGTGAACAACCACAACCCATCTGTGTTCTTCGAAACACATCCAAACTTGTCAAGACGACAGGCATGTTGGAGCAAATACATGCACCAGTTTTCTTTCACATGAGAATCTTAGCTAGAACGCACCAACGCGGCTGATCAGCTAAGCCTACAACGTATGGAAATGAAAGCAACCACTGAGGTCAGTACCATACTGATCTTTGAATTTGATTTGTTCAAACTTGCTATTCATGTGTTATTTTCTTTCGGCCATGGTTTTAGCTAATAGAGTTATTTGGGTGGGCCTTTGAATTTTGTCAAACAAAAATACGATGTCGTGAATTTTTACGTCAACACTCTTCAACACCAAAACTGCAAGTTGCGGTGTCGAACAGTGCCAGCCTGACGAGGCGGCTTTCCGTTTCTTGCGAGAAAAGGCCTCGTCACACAGGCGTGTCACTCTCGGCGACCCATCGGTTCACATCTACGAGCCATACATGAACCAAATACATGGGGAAAATAGTATGAGCATTAGATCATAAAAGGAGTTTTCTGAACAAGAGATAGTAAACACCCAAATTACCGGAATGTTTTGTCTTCCCATCCAGTGGTAGTCATTTAGGTGGTACCTAACTGATTCGACAAGTTATCATTTTTGTTGACAGTCAAGACCAAACAAATATTTAACATCGAAATTAAAGATCAGTAGGGTAGGTGTTTTTGTGGCCATTGCGACAGGCAAAATACAATACCTGCTCCCATAACACCTATGCGATGACCACCTTGATAGATCATCCACTATAATGGCTTCATAAACGGGACCCGGATGGGATTCTATGTAGATTCTTGGTTCCAATACACTTGAAACATGGACAACTACAGTTTGGTGGAGGGTGCAGGAGTCTTATGGTACAAAGATCAAGTTGTACTTGAATCGGAAGGCCTTTGTGTGAGCATTATCTCCCAGTTCACGACCCCACGGTTGCAGGTTATTTGCGACCCAAAAAACTCGGGCAGCCACTCTCGTACCACTATTGGTGGCCAGGATGGTGAGTCAATGTATGTAATAATTGCATTACATGCCATCCATGTCTTTGGAACAAGGCTAGCAACAAAAAGCCTGCTAAAATCATCCAATATCTTGCCATCCACGGGACGCCATTGGAGTGCGTCAACATGTACTTTGTTATTGGTCTTTCGGACACGGCACGTGACCGTGATGCACTATTAGTGGCTATGGATCTTCTGAGAAAGATGAAATACACCATTTTTACAACCACTGATATGAATTGAGAGGAGATCCATCACCTCTTCTTGGAGGGTGTCGTGAAGTACCGCGGCTTGGCGTTGCGTATTATCTCCGATCAAGATCAAAGCTTTAGTTTTAAGTCATAGCAAAAGATGCACAAGTACTTTAGTAGAGAGTCACAAACATCGATATCGTTTCACCCTCAAACTGACGGACAAATGGAACACATGAATTGTACTCTGGATCAAATGCTCTACATGTATGTGGACCCTGCTAGGGATGACTTGAATTCCTATTACCGCCCGAGTTTGCGGTGAACAATTTGGTGAACGAGTCCACACATTTCACACCAGGTGTGTCAAAAAATGGTCAGCATCTAGTGGTTTTCTCTTCATTACCAAAGAGTGGGAGTATAGGAGGACATGTTCTTTTGGCTTGAGCTTTTGCCAAGCGCATAGACTCCTTGTTACAGGTAGCCAAGGATCACTTTCAATGTGCTCGGCAATGACAAAAGGCATGTGTCGTCAAAATTCACAGTGAGGTCTCGTTGGACATCGATGACAGAGTGATGCTTAGCAGTAAGAACCTCTCGTTTGATTGGGTCATTTCTCATCATGGCACGCATCGGGCTAGTGGCATACCAATAGCTGCTTCCATTGAGTCTTGACATGTTTCATTTGAGCCAGTTCGCTCCATACACGGCACACAAAACCGTTTAGCCACCGCCAATAGTCCTTGTTGCCAACGGCCAATATGAGGACCTTTGTCTACTCAGTAGTGAGGGCATATACTTTGGCCTCGCGTTGTTAGGCAGTATAGTGTTCCTTGGGCAAGTCGTGGACATGAAAGCAACGCATGGGAGTCCGAATCTTGATTGTACAAAGGGGTGGTCAATGAGTGGTGGAGGAAGCTTGCAGCTTGCATAGGTCGATGCCTAGAAGAGCGCACCACTTGAACGCAGAAAAAGCAAACAATACTCTCATAAGGTGGCATTCATGGCTAGGAACCATAGGAGGTTGGGGACGCCTAGCATGGTTATTGCATGGATGCTCCAGCTTAAAAGAAGGAGGCTGCTAGCTTTTCTGAACGACAAGCTATAGCTTAGGCCCAAATGCAAAGCAAGTGTTCATGTATAGGTGGTGATTGAAATCACTGATTTTCTTTCACAATGTTGATGACTAACTATTTGGCACTCTCATTTATTGGTCATGAACCGGGACACTTCTTGATTAGTGGAGATGAATGTATCGGGAGGGCCGGTTCGGCCCTCCCTGAGAAAATGCATGGAAGCTTCTTAGCGGCACAGCCACTGGCGAGGCGTTAGTGCCTGGTCAGACGGTGATGACAGTCACAAGTCGTACACACAACGGCAAGGGTCAGGCTAGGGGACACAAGGCAAAGTGTCACAATGCTTCAATGGAATTTGCAGAGAGAACTAAAAAATGACAGGTCCATGGCATACGTACCTGCCGCGGCGCACGGCGGGTGTCGCACGCGGCAACACAAGGTCTGTCCTATCACCGGCCCAAAACGAGTCTCTTGGCCGTAACTCAACGTAGACAGGTCAAAACGCTACGACGTCTAAACCTGCACGTGTAAAACAACAAGCCGGACGCTATGACTGGTCACATGCATGCATGCAGCATGAAACGGTGGACACACGATGTAAAAACATGCAAATTGGGCCCATGGCCAGTTCACTGATAAACTCCTACGTGCTCCAAAAAAGCTACACAAGGTCCCAGACAATGCCCATGACTCTGGGGCAGTCGTCGGTCAGCTCCAAGATGGTAGTCCACCATCAGACGAAGCACCGGTACCACCTAGGTCCGTACTAAGGATCTGCACGGGCATGGACATGGCGGAGTGGTCACTGTAAACCGTACAGGTGGACAGGAACGTCACAAATCACAACATTCCCCCATGACCCGATGTACGCATGTCCATGCACATGCAGCACTGAAACGAGTGCAAAAACATGTGCAGGAACAATCGTGACACAGACACAGACACACTCCACACTCAACCACTCCTAGGCAGGGGGCGAAGCCCAACAGAATGGATGGCCACTAGAAACTTCACGCGTGCCAGTGCCTTCGTCAAGAAGTTAGTACGTTGCATGTCAGTGCCAACCCATATGACAGAGATCACGTGTTGCTCCACTAGATCACACACAAAGTGATGCTCAACCACAATGTGCTTCATGCAAGTGTGAAAGACACTAGAGTTCTTTGCAATGCCAAGAGCACTCTCGTTTTCATTGCAAAGCACAATGGCAGGTACCAACTGACCCAACTCAAGGAACAGGCGTTGCAACCACACTACATCCGCAACCCCTACACCCAAAGCAACATACTCTACCTCCGACGAGCTATGTACAATACTGCCCTGCTTCCGCTAGGCCAGAACACAACGGTACCACCGAGTAGGAACAGGTAACCGGTGCGACTACATCCATATGGACTCGAGGCTCAGTCGCTATTGGTGTAGCCATACAGAACCACCGAACATTGCCGACAAAGGCAGAGTCCGTGGTACGGTGTGGAGACGACATACCGCACCACTTGCACAACCACATGTAGCTTGTGAAAATCATGCAAGGAGGTTGGCGGCAAAGGCGATGTTGGGGCGTGTGGTAGTGGCCAGGTACATCAGAGATCCGATGAGGCAGAGGTACAAGGTCACATCCACTGCCTCCCCCAGTTGTGTGGGATCTTCCACCCTTTGGACATCCTACCCATCAATTTTGAGAGGTGTGGGGGCCGTGGACGGTATACCAAGGAGGTCACTGAAGCGCTCCCCCACAGCACGTGCGTAATAGGCCTGATGAAACATGCATATCCAACGTCGGTGGTCTCGCACAATCTCCATGCCACGAAACACCGCTACACCAAGACCCTTCATCCTAAAAGTAGTCTAGAGGACCGCCTTGGCCTCCTTCATGGCCTCCATGGAAGGAGACGCGATCAGAAGGTCATCCACATAGACCAAGATGGCGGTGGACTCCTCAAGAATCCGTCGAATAAAGAATGTGGGATCTGCCTTACTCTGTGCATATCCCGCACGAGTCAGGGTGCCAGTGGTCTCCTGTTTCCAACACCAAGGAGACTACTTGAGACCATACAAGGACTTGCGGAAGCGCGCAACCTTATCACCGTCCTCAAAACTCGGTAGGTGAGCCACATAAATCTCCTCATCCAAAGAGCCATCGAGGAATGCATTGTTCACATCCATCTGGTACAGTTCCCACTCATGCTAAGCCACCACACCAAACAGAGCGCGAGCTGAGGTCATGCGGCTGACAGGGACAAAGGTGTCAAAGGTGTCAGTGTAATCGGTGCCCTTGATCTGAGAGTACCCCTTGACGACCAAGCGAGCCTTGTGCCATTCCAGTGAGCCATCTGGCTTCACTTTCTTGTGAAAGACCCACTTAACCTCAACAACCTTCCTTCCAAGTTGGCTGTCGACTAGCTCGTAAACTCCGTACTCTCGGATGGCGCAAAGCTCATCCTCGCAGGCAACATGTTAGGTGTCTCCATTCTCTGATGAGAGAGCTTGTTTCAGTGTGCTCGGATCAAGCGCAATAGAGGGAGAGCTCTCAGTGGCAAGTGTAGACGCCCCAGCGCTGGGCCTGATGACCACAAGGCTTGCTATTGCATCACAAGTGATATGAAACTCGTGAGTGACGAGATCGTGTCCTACAGGGCATGCTGGATGTACCTCAGTATGATCTGTGCGGATACTCAGGCCTAGGGCCTTTGTGCCGGGATCACCACACGTAATGCTACAAGTGGAGCGCCTGGGTGCAAGGCACGACACCCGCAAGACTCCAGAGACCAATGGTTGAAGACGACCGCCGGGCAAACGTGAGTAACCTGGGCTCGGGGGGCTCACCCCAGGTTCATTATTGGTAAGGGCTGAGACAGAGGGGCAGGTGATGTAGTGTGAGGAGATGCATGTGTGGGAGACATGGGACTGGGTGTGACAGTAGGAGCGGGAGTCAAGGCAGGAACACGCATAGAGGGAGGAGTACTAGTGGACACAGGTACATGATCATGGATACATGTGGGGTGCGAGGAAACAAGGGTAGAAGTCGGTTGTGTTGGAGAGGTCTCTGGGTTGGTAACGATGATTGATGGGTCATCAAGAGCCAGAGACAGAGAAGTGGAGGGGGCTCGAATAGACTCATCAGCTGGGCGAGAGATGCTCGTAGGCCTAGACTCCCCCATCCGTCGAGGAGCCTCACACGTAGGAACGCACGTGACTGACAGCAACATGATCGAGGTCAGATCGCGGTAGGTGAGAGGCTAAAAGAAGAGCGAGTCACCGGACTCAACGATGCGACGACGGGCGGGGTCCCAAAACCGCCAGGCCTTCGACCGCGGGGAGATGCCCACAAAGGCACACAAGTAATTCGCTGCAAGACCTTGGGCCCCTACTGGTCCTCAGTGTACCACACAAAAGTCAAGGATCCCTAGACTTGAGCGAGACGCATATCAGCACGGTAGCAAAATCGGGACTGGTATGGTGTAACGTGGTCCGGAAGGGGACCATGCGGGAGGCGGTTCCAGACCCACGTCATGTAGGCAAATCCTTCAAAGGCAAAGGACTCTAGGAGACCGCACTCAGACTGCATATCACGTACCGCATCCTCCATGGTGCGGTTCTAGTACTGAGAGACGCAGTTTTGCTGAGGATTAGCAAGAGTGGAGACCTGGTGAAAACCCCGTGTTTGACGAGCAAACTGTCCATCTCGCCAAAAAACTCGCCGTTGTAATCCAAACAGAAGGTATGCAGCATGTGGCAGGACTGACGCTCAACAATCACTAGCTAGAGGCGAGCCGCAAGAGAGGCATCACTCTTCTCGTGCAGGCTATAGACCCATCGCACCCAGGTGAAGTCATCAGTCAGGGTCAAGACATATTGGCCCTGATCGAATAGAGACTCGACAGGATGAGGACCGAGAAGGTCCAAATGGACCAACTCGAGAGGGCGAAGTGTTTGAGAACGATAGTCAGGGTAGGTGCAACAATGCATCTTACCCTGAGTGTAGACCAGACAATCGGTCTTGGGCGGCTTCTCGATGTAAGTAGCATCAAGACTGAGTGTGGACTGTGTCTGAATAGCATTTGACACAGTGTCAGTGCCCACATGACACAGGCAAAGATGCAACAGTCGCTTATCCTCAACTGATAGAACAACAGTGACAAACACACGAGCAGGAGGAGAGGGGGAGCAAGAAGGATAATAGATCCAAGAGACACAATACTGATTACCCACACTAAGGGCAAAAAGAACAGCGGTATAAAGATCACTAGCTGATAGTCGTGGAGTCTGCAGTGTGCTCCATAGAGAGTCCCATCAGTATGCAGGTACCCTTAGAAAGCAAGCTAAGCTCAAGGTCAGGCACAAAAAGTACCTCAGAAAGACAGTGGGGGCGAGACGGACCATCAAAGCACACAAACCCAACACCCTGGACTGACAAGGATTGACCATAGCCTATGCGGAGCGAACAGACGCAAAAGGAACAAGAACAACAAAGTCACTACGATGAGAGGTCATGTAATGAGTGGCACTAGAATCGATGGTCCAAGTACCACCGGGATCACGACCGGAGGATGTCACTATACAACAAGCAATGGGACACTTGGCCTCAGACGGGCGCTGAGCAGCACGTGGGGAGGAACGACGAAGAGCACAGAGGTGCGACTCATGAATCCAATCAGTACTGTCAGGCCCATCATCACCACATGCCAATTGTACTCCCCCACACGAGTCATCATGAGCGATGGGAACAGACAAACAAACAATATGCATACCACCCGCCTGTGACAACACACTCCCACCTCCCTAAAAGCGAAGTGCCAGAAGCTGACGAAGCTCGGCAATGGTGCGGTCACGCGGGTCCAGGTTGCCAGTGCTCACCGAAGGGGACGCGATTACTGCTACAGTTGTGGTCGCCGTACGACCGGAGGTTTTGCTGCTCGACGCAGCCCGTTGCACGTGTGCACCCTGAAGACCGCGAGTGATACACGCTTAGTCAAGCGGTTACTGGCACTCGGTGTAGCGATGAGCGCTTCCACAATTATAGCAGTGGACAGTACGTCCACTGCTATCGTCCAACAATTGTTGCTGGTACGTTTGCTGCTGGCCCAAACCACGCTTCTTCTAGTCCTTCTTCTCCTTTGTCACGGCTGCCACACCCTGCATCCGAGTCGGGATAGTTGGGGTGGAAGGGGAAGAGGAGGGTTTGTCAGAGGATGAAGAAGTGGACAATAAGGGGTACGTCGACGATGACGCGAGAACCGCTACAGCAAGGGAACTCTCCTGATGGGCCACGGCTGCCTCGCGAGCGGAAGTCATGTGGAGGAAGAGCTAATGCGCCCAAGGAAGAAGCTAAAGAGAGGTAGAAAAGGGCTTGAGCACGGCATTGTTGTATCCCGAGAAGATGTCTATGTGCTCAAGACGGACTTCGATCATGAGTGTGTGAAGCGCCCAAAGCTGTAAACCTCCTGAAGTCCGAAGGCGCGTGTATATGCGCATGGCACGCCACCAGTAATCGGCTACGGGCTTGGTAGGTCCCTGGCAAAGGGAGTGAAAGGCGCGTATGTGAGCCGTGTGGGTGGCGTGCGTCACTGTAGCAAGTAAGGATATTGCCAGGTCCCAGCCGCCACGTAGATCAACACCCATGCCCTTGCCGGCCTCTCCAAGGAAAGGGCGAAATCCACAACTGTCTCGCATGGCATGGCGTAAAGGAGTGCACGCATTGCCCGAGTCGCTGTCAGCACCTGAGCGCGGTCCGTAACCTGGTACAGACTGTGACAATAGGGCCATACCCCCTCTTATGTGACCCAGACCTGGAAGAGCGTCTTCTAGCAATCACAGTTATCCTCGCTGACATATCATAGGGGCGGTGTCTTGAAGTCCTTGGGTTGCCGCTATGTGGGGAGAGCAACCACAGGCCGAGAAGGACGAGGGGTGGGGAAGACACCGGGACGAGGATAGTCGCTGAGGTTGGGATCAGGCGAGGATCGGATCTTCGGGAACAGGGAACCCAAACACGTCTGAAGCTGGCGGAGACACTCCTGAAGCACGCGAATCTCCCTATCATGTGTGTCATCCTCCATACCTGGCATGTCAGAGTCCTCATCCAAAGGATCAAAAAGTGGCGTGTGATGCCCTACTGCTCTCCTCGCTACAAATGCTCACTACTGTGCATAAGGTATGGCACCGCCGACTCCTTCGCATGTCTGTTCTGGGGCTGTGGACTGATCACGAATAAGATCAATGATCACACAGATGTTGTCAACTTACTGCTGCTTCTGACGACGTATATCATCCTGCTGACTCCGCAGATCCGCAATGGCCTGCGAGTGTGGGCTCATGATCCCTGAGGAGGAGGAGGGATCTGGTGGTCCTTTGCCCTTTTCACCTGTCCAAACCATGTGAGCGCTGAGTATGGACCCGGTGTCAAACCGATCGGGTCTTTGAATTTTCAACGGTTCTTGATTAGTTGAAACGCTGGTAACTTTTTACTC
This sequence comes from Penium margaritaceum, assembly GCA_023375785.1. Taxonomy (NCBI): domain Eukaryota; kingdom Viridiplantae; phylum Streptophyta; class Zygnematophyceae; order Desmidiales; family Peniaceae; genus Penium; species Penium margaritaceum. The sequence goes on from SZWC01002901.1 coordinate 195,660, forward strand.
TGTGATCTGAAAATCTGACTAAGGCAGGTGCTGACATTAGCAGGGATTTGCTGACATCAGCACGGACCTTCATGACGTCAGTAACAAAACTGTTGATGTCAACATAGTTTTTTGGGTTGAAAGTTGTCGCATCCATTGGGAGGCCACTCCGTAGCAACCGTACGGAAGCTTTGCGGAAGCTCTCTAGCAGCTTTCGCTCGGTTGCTGTGGCTGTTGCGCCTACGCTTGCAAAAGCAGTCGCGTGGTTGCTTACGCAGTTGTGACAACAGCTGCGCGCTGTTGTAATGCTGTTGCGCTCTTGCGCACTACTCCAGCTATGTGTTGCTGCTATTGCGCGCTACTGCTACTACGTGCTACCACTATTACTCGCTACTATTGCCCTGCTCAATGCTACCATTGCTGCATGCTGCTACTTGCTGCTGCTGCTGCTGCCTGTGACCGCCTACTACGACTGTTGCTTCCTACCGCTGCGTAGCGGTGCTGCACGCTGCTCTTGCTAAGCGCTAATCCTATTGCTTGTTGTGTTGCTGCATGCTGCTACTATCGCACATTGTTGCTGCTGCTGACAGCCGCTGTTTGCTACGGCTTGTTGTCGCCACTACTAGCGCCAATGCCAGTAGCTACTAGTGGCTGCCACTTGCAGTAGTTGTTGCGTGCTGCTTCTAATAGTTGCTGTAGATGTACTCTCACGTGCTGAAGGTGTGTGACGTCTCCGGCACTTGGGTGATGTCGTCTGGTCCTTGTGTATTGGTTGGAGCGGTGACGTTTTCTGCTGCTACTCTGCTGTGTCTTTGCTACGAACCTCGGCGAGAACTGTGTCACTGCTCTGATACCATGAGAAATTGCGTGGAAGTTTCCTAAAGACACAGCCGCTGACTAGGCGTCAGTGCCTGGTCAGAGGTGATGACAGTCATAAGTCGTACACATAACACAAGGGTCTGGCTAGGAGACACAAGGCAAAGTGTCATAATGCTTCAATAGCATTTGCAGAGAGAACTGACAAATGACAGGTCCATGGCATAAGTACATGCCGTGATGCACGATTGGTGTCGCACGCGGTAGCACAAGGTCTGTCCTAAAACCGGCCCAAAACCATTGTTTTGGCCATAACTGAGCGTAGACATGCGAGAATGCTACGCTGCATGAACACAAACATGCAAAATCACAAGTCGAATGGTATGAATGGTCACATGCATGCACCTGGCATCAAACGGTGGACATACAATGGAAAAACATGCAAATGGGACCCACGGTCAGTCCATCGATGAACTCCTACGTGCTATAGAAAAACTATAGGAGGTCCTCGATAGCGTCCATAACTCTGGGGCGGTCGCCGGTCAGCTCCAAGCCGGGATTCCACCACCAGAGAACACATTGGTACCACCTAGGTCTGCATCAGGGATTGCACGAGCATGGACTCGGCCGAATTGTCAAAGTAAACTATACAGGTCGAGAGGAACGTCACAAATCACAACACTCCCATCTCGCGATAGCGACGGGGTGGCTGCGAACCACCCCTTGTTTGAGGGTTGGCTCGTGACGGGCCACCCGTTGGCCTCTTAGCAGGCCGGCCGTCGACCAGCGGGTTGGGTGGCCGGCAGTTAGTCAAGTGATTGGCCGGCCACCCGCCGGTGAGCCACCAACCACCGCTCAAGTTGGTGGCTCGATTGTTGGCCAGGAGGTTGCGAGGCTACGAGGGTCGAGGCTTGTTACCTCGTGCCCTCGCCCTCGTTCACCCTCCTTGCACACGAGAGCAAACGAGGACGAGAGCGAGGGGTGTATGGTAGAAGTTAGCACAGAATTGCAGATCGTGCCTTGCAAGATTGATTTTGCGCTGACGCATAAAAATGGAACTTGAGTCCGTTTAGGCCGAACTGCGAGAAAATTGGTTTGAACTCATGAGTTTGAGGCAATACCCCCTCGTTTCGAGCCCAGAACGAGGGAGCGAGGTAAGACGAAAATGAGCCTCCAGAGACTTGAAACATTAAAGTCCTGCACGGGTCGTTGATGAGGAAACCCCCCGAGCGAGCTCTAGACGCTTTTTATGTGAACTCCCACGATGACTTCAGTGTAAGAGCTGGAGACACAGCCGTTACATGCATCCTCTACCCTTCCACACACCCTTGATATCCTTGACAACCGGATCAAGCTGAAAGCTACTGATGCCAACACACTTGGTGCATGTGTGTAAGCAACTACCTTTGTAAGTATCATTGGGACGCGCATGTTTCTAGCCTGAATGCGCGCGTGGGCATTGCATTTGTCGTGAGTGTTCTTAATCAATTCCCCCAATCTCTACACGTACTACACCTTGGTGCAACAATTCACGTGATGTGGTGCGTTGTCTCCATCTCACGTTGTGAGTTTACGTTCTTACCATCTATCTGTAGTTGCGTGGGTTACACGGACAGTGGCATGGCTTGGAGCATAGATGGTAAGAGCCGCATTCGCTGGATCTTTGTCGTTGACGAAATAATTTTCTCGTGATTTCTCGTGATTTCCACGTGTTTTGGGAAGCAGGGGTGCACTACACATAGCAACACAGAGGTACATGGCATTGGGCGTAGGTGCTTGCAAGAGAGTGGCTCCACTGTTTGTGAAGTGAGTTTTGTCAGCTTACGTTGACCTTCATCCATGTTTGTCATCAGAATTCTGGTGGGCGGGTCGTTCGCCACTCTTCAATAGCAAAAACGTCCCGTTGCATCAGAATAATATGCNTGTGTATGAATAGCAGCCAAGGGGGTCACCATCAATGTGTTGTGCTTTGTGCCGTTCCTGTACAGTTTACTGTGACCACTCGGCCGTGTCCATACTCGTGCAGATCCCTGAGGCAGGCGGCCCTGGTGACACCGGCGCGACGACAGGCGGCGGACTACCAGCTTGGAGCTGACCGACCACTGTTCCAGAGCCCCAGATGCCACCGGGACTCTTTGTTGTGTTCTCTACGTCTTGCAGGCGTCTTTCGGCGGACTGGCCATGAGGCCTATTTGCATGTTTTTGCATTGTATGTCCTCTGTCTGTCAATGGATGCATGCATGTGACCAGTCCTAGCGTCTGTCTTTTGATTCCGCACGTCTAGGTTCAGACGGCATAGCATTCGGTCATGTGTGCGCAGAGTTACGACCAAAACAGTTGTTTTGGGCCGGTTTTAGGACAGCTTTTGGACTGCCGCGTGCGACACTCGCCATGCGCCGCGGCAGGAACTTATGCCATGGACCTGTCATTTGTCATTTCTCTTTGCATATGCTACATTGAAGCAGTCTCGCACTGTGCCTTGTGTCTCCTAGCCAAACCCTTGCCATTGTGTGTATGACCTACGACTGTCGTCACCGTCTGATCAGGCACTGACGCCCGGTCAGTGGCTGTGTTGCTAAGAAGCTTCTACGCACTTTCTCATGGTATCAGAGCAGTGAAACAGTTCTCACTGAGCTGCGCAGCAGAGACGCAGTAGAGCAGCAGCAGTGAGAGTCACCGCTGCAGCAGAGTTCGTGGGGTATGTTGGGGACGGCCGGTCGCCGTCAACGCACTCCACCCACCACGTGACATCGTAGCTGCAGAGGCAGCAGCAGCGGCGTGTACCGCCATGCAGAGGTGTGTGGCGGCTGCAGTGCGTGCAGCCGCCCTCCCACAGCCGCAACAGGAGAGCAGCAGTAGCAGAGGCGGCGGCAGCAGTAGCGCAGCAACAACGGCCGCAGCAATAGCGTGGCAGCAACGGCGGCAGCAGCAGCGCAACAGAAGCGTCGACAGTAGCAGCGCAGCAGCGGCAGCGGCAGCAGCAGCACAGCAGCAGCAGCGGCAGTCGCGGCGGCCAGAGCGCAGTAGCGACAGTAGCAGCAACAGCAGCGCAGTAGTGGCAACAACAGCAACGCGCGGTGGCGGCAGCCAGCAGCAGCTGCAGCGCGCAGCAGTAGCTATAGCGTGCGATAGCAGCAGCAGCAGCGCAGCCGCTACTGCCACCGCTGCACACGCAGCTACGCAGCTGCTGCTGCAGCTGACAGCACAGCTGTAGCAGCAGCTGGGCGGAACCTGTTGCGAAGCTTTCCCAGAGCTACCGCGCGCCACCGCGCAGCGGCTCCACACACGCGCAGAACCGTGACAAGAAACAAAAAAAAGGAGGGGACAAGCTGACGTCAGCATTGTTGGTTGCTGACGTCATGAGGTCGTGCTGACGTCAGCAACCACTTGCTGACGTCAGCATTACACTTAGCCAAATTTTCAACCGAAAAGTCAAAAGTTGCCAGCGTTTCAACTCCTCGAGAAACGCAGTCGGTTTTGAAATTGGGCAAAGTTGACCTGTCGTCCTATAGTGAGCGGCGACATGAGTTCACCTGACGACAAGGACAAGGGGCCAGGTGATCCCTCCTATTCTTCTTCAGGGGTATTGAGCCCTCGCTCGCAGGCCATTGCGGACCTGCGCAGCCAACAGGATGAGTTGCATCGTCTGCAGCAAGAGCAGACTGACGCGATCCGCACGCTGACTGAGCTTATGCGTGCTCAGTCCACAGCCCCTTCGCGGATTTCTGAGGGAGCTGCAGGTGTTGGGGCCTCTACCCAGCACTCGGCCCAGGTGCCTGTGATAGGTGCTCTACCTGCTACACCTCCTGTTGTGGTTTCTCCACCACCTGCTGACCTCCTTGATGACGAGCCATTCATGCCAGGCTTCAAGGATGACTCCCAAGAGCAGGAGATTCGTCTTTTACAAGAGCGCCTCCGTCAGCTACAGACGGGTACCCGACCTCCACCTGTGTCCCCGATACGATCGTCACCTGACTTCCCCGGTGATCACCCTCTCCCAGGAGTTTTTCCCGTCTCTCGCCCTCCTCAGCCTGTGGTTGCTCTCCCCACGGAGCGGTAGCCAAAGGACTTTGAGGCACCACCTCCACGGTACATCAGCAAGGATGGATTCGCCTTCTAGAAGATCCTGTTTCAGGTGTGGGCCACTTCCGAGGGAGTGTGGCCTTGCTACCACAGCCCATACCAGTCTACAGATCCAACACAGGCGCTGACAACAGCTCGGGCCATGCGCGGACTTCTCTATGCCATGCCACGCGAGACTGTCGTCGACTTCCGCCCCTTCCTCGGCGAGGNCGTCACCTGACTTCCCCGGTGATCACCCTCTCCCAGGAGTTTTTCCCGTCTCTCGCCCTCCTCAGCCTGTGGTTGCTCTCCCCACGGAGCGGTAGCCAAAGGACTTTGAGGCACCACCTCCACGGTACATCAGCAAGGATGGATTCGCCTTCTAGAAGATCCTGTTTCAGGTGTGGGCCACTTCCGAGGGAGTGTGGCCTTGCTACCACAGCCCATACCAGTCTACAGATCCAACACAGGCGCTGACAACAGCTCGGGCCATGCGCGGACTTCTCTATGCCATGCCACGCGAGACTATCGTCGACTTCAGTCCCTTCCTTGGCGAGGCTGGCACAGGCACCGGAGCCGATCCTCGTGGAGGTTGGGATCTGGCGTTGTCCCTACTGGCCGCAGAGACGCACACCACGCGTGCGTCACAGATTCATGCTTTCCACTCGCTCCGTCAGGGACCAGCGGGAGCCTGCGGCGGATTACTCGCGACGCGCCATGCGTATCTACATGTGTTTGGGGACCTCCGGGGGCACACAGCTGTGGGCGCTTCGGACGATTATGCTCGGAGTTTGCCAGGAGTACACCGACATCTTCACACGGTACAGTGACGCTGCCCTCGAGCCTTTCTCAGGCACTCTGCAGCTGCTCCCTTGGGCGCATCAGCTTTTCCTCCAGGTGACATCGGCTCACGAGGCAGTAGTAGCGCATCAGGAGACTTCCCTCGCTGCGGCAGTCCTTGCATCACCACCATCTTCCCTCCTACAGTCACCCTCATCCACCTCAGTCACTACCTCATCCTCCTCCTCCTCTTCGACCCCGTGTACACCCACGCCGACACAAGGCGTTGCAGCAGCTGTCCAAGGGAAGAAGAATAGGAAACGCGGATCGAGTCAGCAACAGCCGTCATCCAGTGGTAGCGGTGGCCGTTTCGTGCACTGCAATAACTGTGGAGGCGCCCATTGCTACATCGAGTGCCAGCAGCCGCTTGATTGGGCCCGCATCACTCGTGGACTTCAGGCTGCCCATGCTTCTTGCACCGCGTCCGGCACGTCGCCAGCACACTCCTCAAGACGCATAGCGACCACGACTGTAGCTTCTCCTGCGTCCTCACCAGCGAGCAGTAGTGATCCAGACCCACGTGACCGCACCATCGCTATGCTTCGTCATCTTCTGGCGCTTCGCTTTAAGGGAGGTGCGAGTGTGTTGTCATCGTCGAGTGGATCACAGAATGCTTGTTCGTCCGTCCTCGTGACTCGTGATGACACATGTGGGGGAGCACATTCCGCATGTGATGATGATGGGCCTGACTGCACTAACTGGATTCATGAGTCTCACCTTCGTGATGTACGTCGTTCCTTCCCACTGACGGCTCAGCGTCCCTCTGATGCCGAGTGATCCATTGCTCGTTGTACAGTGATGTCCACCAGTCGTGACTCCGGTGGCACTTGGATCATTGATTCCGGTGCCACCCATCACATGACGTGTCGTCGTAGTGACTTTGTGGTACTTGGTCCTGTCACGACTGTCTGTTCTGTTCGTACAGGCTCTGGTCAGTCCTTGCCGGTCCACGGTGTTGGGGTTGTATGCTTTGATGGTCCGTCTGGCCCCCTGTATCTTTTCGACGTGCTGTTTGTGCCTGATATTGAGCTCAGTTTGCTGTCTGTGCGTGC
>SZWC01002902.1:28888-42713 GCA_023375785.1 Penium margaritaceum
GAAAGAGAGAGAGAGAGAGAGAGAGAGAAAGAGAGAGAGAGAGAGAGAGAGAGAGAGAGATACAATGAGAAAGAGAGGAGAGAGATAGAGATAGAGAGAGAAAAATAGATACAAAGAGGGAGAACGAGGGGTGGATAGAGAGAAAAATAAGAAAGATAGAGGGAGAGAGAGAGAGAGAAAGAAGGGGATTGAGAAAGAGAGATTATAGAGGGAGAAAGAGAGAGAAAGAGAGATGTTGGAAGGAGAGAGAGAGAGAGGGAGAAATAGATGGATGAAAACATAGAAAGAAAGAGATATTAAGCGACAAGGAGATAAAGAGAGAGAATAGAGAGATAGAGAGAGATAGGGAGATGGAGGGGAGAGAGAGGTGGGATGGAGGTAGGAAAGGAGGGACGAAGATGGAGGGAGTGGCTGAATGGAGGTGGGGAGGGGAGCGGGAGAGATTGAGAGAGAGACATAGAGATAGGAAGAGGGATAGGGGGTGGGATGGTGCAATAGAGAGAAAGAGAGAGGTAGATTTTTTTAGAGGGAGGGAAGTGGTGGCAAAGGAAACAACAAAAGAGGGGGGAAGCGCATAGGGGAAGAGGCTAATTATGAGGAGGGAGGAAGAGAGAGGGGGGGAAGGAAGGTGAAAGGGAGAGAAAAAAGGGGATAGAGGGAGGGAGATAGAGGGATGTAGGGAGAGCCAGAGGAAGGAGGGAATGACGGAGGGAGGGGAGGTGGAGGGGAAGGGAATGGGACGCATTAAGAAATTGAGAGGTAAACAGAAAGAAAGAGCGACGATGGACAGAAAAACGAATGAATGGATGTATGGAGGCCCAAAGGAAAGGATAGAAGGGTTGCGGTAAGGGGGAAAGGGGATGAGGGACAAATAGATGAATGGGAGGATGGCTAAATGGACGGACAATGGAAAGACGATTGGACGAATGGAAAAACAAACGGATGAATGGATGGAAAGTAAGACATACGGACAACTATATGGATGGATGGATGGATGGGAAAGTCAAGGAAGAGGCATTGAAAGAAGGACGAAAGGACGGGTGAAGTAGGAAAGGATGAAATGAGATGAGAGAGGACAAACTTAGAGTGAAATTGAGGAGGGAGGGATAGGGTTCAAGCACGAAGGGTGGAAAATGATTGTGGGAATGCAGCAAGGGAGGGGGCAAAGCACATACAGAGGGGTAACCGTGGTGAGAACATGCAAGAGGGAACTGATTGCAACATAAGGGCACACGGAGCGCTACAAGTGAGACGCATTAAGCGCTTCACAAGGAGGGTGAGTCTCCTTGCACCATGGGTTTGGAAGGGTGTAGTGTGCCAATGGAGGGAGAGCCAAGTGCAAAGATGGATGGAACTTAATGCCACTTAGCCACCAAGCTCGTCAGATTGCAGGGAAAGCGACCCGCGCCAACGAGAGTACCATATGACAACATGACCGCAACACGCAAACAGGGGTGCCTCGTGCCAAAGTTGGTGGGGGGGAGCGTGAGCAAAAGATGGTGCCGCATGCTGAGGATTTGGGTTGCATATGACAGTTGCACCCCAATAACAAAGCGGGGGAGAAACAAACATAAAAAGAGGCATAACAGGCCAAGTGGGTGCCATGTGCCAAGGATAAAGAGCCCAAAGGGCCAAGGAAAATGGCAAGAAGTAGCAGTGAAAAGTAGAACCGAATGTGAAAAGCAAAGCACAGGGCGCAAACATGTTATGGTTAAGGAGCGGAAGTGGGAGTGAAACGAGGTAGGCTAGGAAGAGGAACTAGTAGTTGTGCAATATTGAAGATTATGTGAGGGAGCGGCAGGGAAAGACGGGAGAGGACGATCAAAACGTATTTTATCATATCAAGAAGTAATGTCTTACAAAAAACAGAGCATACATAAGGTTGGAGCCACCAACCTAGCTCAATTGAGGCATGCATGCACCATCAAAACGGCTTAAAGCCTTTTAACCTAAACTGTTCTAAGCTTTGGGGAATACACATACGAGGGTTGAGTTCCTCAAACGACTAATACCATTACTTTTTATGATTCCATGGAAGAACATTCACTACTTTTACTGGTTTGATTCCATTATGTGTATGTAAGATTTGGCACAATATCACCATGGAGGAGTGTGACACCCTTGAACTAACAAGAAAAAAACTTATAACTAATGTGTGTGGTGCTAGGAATTTGTTATATAGCACCATTGCTGAAAACAAAAATGAAGCATACAATTCTTTCAAAAGGAGTGCAAGTCAGAAATAACCAATCCATGGAACAAAATAAACGATGTACAAATAACGTGCACAAAGTAATGCATATGAAAATTCTATTAAAAAACAAATGCATATGAAAACACTTCATGTAGCATAACATTGATGAGAAAAATTTACAAAATATTTGAGGAATTCAGATGAAACAAAAACCAATTTATGTTTCAGGCACATACCATGCGGAATTGATGCATGAAAAAGTGTTTTACATCCACTGTTCATCAACCAAATGTGCCATGTCACTTTTTTCCATGTCGGGTTTATGACACATGCTATGATCCAACAAGGAAAGGAGATGGGTGACTGGTTGATTTTGTTATCCAAGCTATGGAAATTATTGCTTTTCTTGTGCATTGTAGGGATTAGTTGTTTTTGTTCCAAGGATGGAGTGAAAGGTGACTCTTTGTGTGCGAGACAAGCATATAAGAATCACACTTTGCATTTTTTATATCCAAGTATGCAAGCCCATATTGTAATGAAAATCAATGTCATGATCCATTGTTATGAGCGTTGATTTTTGCTCAAAACAATTGAAATTCACATAGGTAAAAACATTATAATAAACTTTTCATTTTTTGAAGATGTTGCAAACAATTGATGGAATTATGCCCATGGAAAGTGAGGTTTTGTAATAATAAATGGTGTGTGGCTTGAACTTAGATTATTTAAATGATGTAGTGTTGAAAAGACCACAACATCTTCTTTTCCCTTATGTTATTTCAATGATAAACTTTGATTTATTGGACCTTGAAAAAATCTTTTAAGCTTTCTCATGCTTCATTTTGGTTCAAACTTCCCAAGAGATTAAGAAACATAAAGATTCTTTAAATATGCTAGAAGCTTACTATGCTTAAACATTTCATAACTTTGATTGGTTCATCTCAATCTCTTGCACATAGTCTGAAGAATAACATCTACAGCTCACTTGAGGTGTTTTTCCCTCTGTGACACTATGGGGGCCTTTCTCATGAACAACTAGTGGAAGAGACTTGAATACTTCAAAACACGAAGCGCCCATTCTCATTTTTACCTTGCTCCATCATTCTGGGTCCCAAAAAAACTGGGTATCTTTAAATTCAAGAGTTTGCAAACGTTTTTTGTCAGCAAAACTCAACCTCTATGACAAAAAAACTTAAGTTTCATTTTCTAGCATACGGAAAAAAAAATCTATCATGTGTGAGGCACTTCCACCAATTATGTGCTCGCAATGAATGTTCATTTCGTGTCTGACCTCCTCCCTCTTTATTCCTTACCTCACTTACTTAAGGAGGTGGAGAGGACGGATTGAGGATGATGGCTTGAATCCCCTCGAGGTGCTGTACCCTTCTGGGCATCAATCAAGATCCTAGCTTGATAATCATTTTGTGGCTCACCGGAGGGTGGCCTATCGATCACTTGACTTGACGCCCACCACATAACTAGTTTGGCGCTGATCTGCCAATAGCTTGTGGATGGCCAGCCAACGGTAAAAACTCGCAATAACAAGGTTTGGCTCGCAACCACCCTCTCCTAAGGAGGGAGGGCCAAACCTGCACTATCAATACATTCAACGCCACTTAATATGAAATGGTCCGTTTCATGAAGAACAAGAGAGATAGCAGAGAATTGATTCATCCTTCTTGTGAAAGACACATACTCTCATCACCAACTAAACATGAACATGTGCATTGCATTTGAACCTAAGTTGTAGCTTGTTGGTTAGCAAGGATAGTGGTCTCCTCTCTTCAGGCTAAAGCATCCATGGAACATTGAGATAAGGCTTCCTCAACTACGTTTGGTCGCAACCCATGAATCTTGTTTGGTTTTTTTTGCTTTTAAACAGTGCATCCTGCCACATGTCAATGCATGCAAAATGCCAATTCGCTATATTGCTTGTTCAGGACCAATATCGACAACGATTGTTTGGACTCCCATGAGTTACTTCAGAGTCCATACACTATCTTATGAACAATGTATTTCCTCACTAGCTATGATCGAGTGTACGCTCTTAATGGTAGAACAGACAAAACACCTTGAATTGGCCATAGACAACAAGGAATGCTGATGGTGGCATAATGGCTCCAGATGCCATGTATGGAGTAAGCAGGCTCATATGAAACACGTCATGCATCTTCAAGCCCTTCAAGTGTAGCAATCGGTATCGTTTCGGCTCGATGCATCCAATGTAAGGAAATGAAAAAATACACTTTGGTAGAAGTTTTTGTGCTCTAAACAACTTTAATTGATGGTTCAAACTTCTATGCACTACTTTATCAACAATGCCAATCGAGATCTCACGACAAATTTGTCATCAAACAACTTTTTTCATTGTTGAGCAGCTTGACGGTGACCCTTTTCCTTCGATAAGGGAGTGTATGCACTTGATAAGGTCCAAGCAAACACAACATGAGAATATGTGTGCAAAAATGTTTCCAAGCCATTCACACCACAATCCATGTACATGCAGATAATGTGCTTTAGAGTGCAATTCATGCACTATGTTTGTCCAAATTTTTTTGTGTGAAACAATATCATCATTTAAGACTGAGTGACGTAATGCTTGTGCATCTTTCTTTCAAATGTACTTCTAAGATATTTATCTCAATTTGAGATAATGCACTATGTCAAGCCATCATGCTTGAAAAAACCCTAAAAAAGGAGACAAGTGCTCTCCTCTATGTTCACATAAGTGGTTATGGGAATGATGTGTGTTGTACTTTTCGGAAGATCCACAATCATCAGTATTGCATCGTGGCCACAACCGCGTCCAAAATACAAGTATTCAAGTCCATGATAACGCCTTCCCATTGCGTGTAATGAATGGGCAGCTCTAAGAGGACTCAAGAGGATGATTTGTTACTAGCCTAACTCCGAAAATATGGATCACATGTCATGGTATGCTTACAAACATTTTACTCTCTCTTGGCCACCAAAACTAGTGCAAGAGTGCCCGTTGAATCTTTTGACGTCCGTCATAACCTATGACTTGCAATTAGTAAGTCATCGACAAAGAGGTTATCTTTGTTCAAAGGTCCCTTAACACTTCAACTTTTTCTCCATGTGAGAATATTCCTCTTGCTTCCACCAAATCGTACTTGTCTAGATTGAGAGTGTAAATAAATCAATATTAAACAAAGTATCCCATCCCAATCATGTTCACAAAACTGTACTAGTGGATTATCTCTAAAGGTGGTTGCTAGAAAGGTGCAAGAAGAATTTGGAAAGTAGTATAGTACTGGAATGGCCATAAAACACTCACCACTCTTGGTGGCTGCTTTGATCTCCATTGGTTATTGGATTTTTGGATGAGCCACATAAATGCATCCTTGCAATATTCCTATGTGAACGAAACACCCACCAATGTCAACTTTGGTTGCATTTGGAAAACACTGATGTGTTATGGCTAATCATGATCATCATACCCTCTTCAGCACATTGGAGGTAACTACACCACATCTTAAACGTTTGTACAACCACAAGGAATCCTTGACCCCCAAATGTGCACAATAGATTTCTACAATTAGCATGAGGATTGCCCTTATTTCTACAACTGCTGCATCATATTGCACCTCCTATTGTTGTGATGGGTTGAGAAGAGCTAAGATAGGCACTCTGGATAGGAGCCCTCTGAATTTGTGAAAGGTCATCGTAGAATTAGAATTCGAGTCTCAATGCATATGTTTTCATGTGAGCCTCTTAGGTCCCCTTGCATAAATAGTCAAAAATACTTTGTAAGGCAAAGCATAAATCTCAACTTTGAGTCTCAACTGTTTTGAAGCGTGGCCGATCCACAATGGCTTGAACCTTTGATTGGTAAAAACAAATAGCCTCCTTATTGACTTTTCATGTAACGTATTTGAATTCATATTGTGAAAACTTGCAATTGCCAACTTGCAAATTATATCTTGTTCCCAAAGAATTGCAAGGACCTTAAGAAAAATTTTTATCTGCTCTTTTATGGATTTGGATAATACCACAACGTTGCCTAGGTGAAACAAGAAAAGCAGGAGTATTATTGTTGAATGTTTGATTCTTTTCTTTTTCAAGGCATTTACTACCTCGAAGAAAAAAACAGGTCTGATAGTAGCTCATGTGCATTCCTAAAGCAGTTTTGAGGACATCACTTTCGATAATGAGGATTTGATGCTACCTTTAAGAAAAATCCAAGGATGAGAATATGTTTTCCCTTTTGAGTTGGTCAAACATGTTCTCCATCTGAGATAAGGGGAATCCATTTCTTACTGTCACTTTGTTCACCCCTTGATGTTCCATGGAAATGCAAACAATTGTCACTTTTATTAAGAAATAGGATTGACACATTATACAAGAAGCTACCTAACTCAGTCCAACCTCTTTGTAGGGTAGTATTTGATATGTGTTTGGTTTGTCACCTATCTTTCATAATGAAGTGATACATGGGTTTGAATGGAATTGTAGCCTCCGATTGTAGTGAAATTGTAATCACACTTCATTCTGATGGAAACCTAGCTAGTGAGTCTGGCAATACATCCAAAAAATCTTCTTATAAAGATTTTCTCTCTTGTGTCATGTCCTCCTTTATGTCGTTCTACACTTTCCAAACTCTAGCCAAGAAATACTGACACTCTTGTCAAATTCGTCTATTGACATGAATGGTAGACAAGATGGCATGGACCTTTAATTGTTTTGTTGACAATTTCATACTTGAGATGAACATAAAGCGGTGTTTTCCCTTCAAAATGATGAAGAGTTTTGAAGGAAATCACATTTCAACCTTTTCATAGTGGAAACAAGGATCGCCTAGCATCATGTCACACAATTCAAGAAGGTCTAGTACCTTCAATGTGACACTTCATGTGTATCCTTGAATGTGGATTTCTGGTTTACAAGTACCGATCATGGGCACCATAGCATTGTCAGAGACAACAAGTGTGCCGCATGATGGCTCGTACTGAAGGCCGACTTGTATAGGAAAGACAAAGCTTAGAATGAGGCATTTCTTCTAGTGCAATTGAATACGTTCATAGTTGCACTGACTTCATGCCCTTTGAACTATGTTGTCATGTTGCATCATGCCTCAGAGTGAGCCGAATGATTGACTGCAAGCGAGAAGATCATGTACACGGAAACTATACATCAAACATTGCAACTCCCATGATTCACTTGCTCAAGTCTAAATCTCGTGGACATGATTACATTCAGCTAGAACCTTCCGTTGTTCAAATTTGACTTGGTCAAAATCGTCAAGCAAAGCTATAGCAACATGATAAAACTCATCTCTTTGAGGGATTTTCCTAGAATGATCACATCACACAAATCTTGCACCATGGTCATTATCTCTGCTAGAAAGCATGTATGGGCATTCATCTCGTCAACGTATGTTTGGTTCAGTTAAAAATGCTTAGTTAGCAAGTGCAAAAAGAGGCTCAACCGGAGTAGAAAAGACAAGACAAAAATTGTGACTCGTCAAATTCATTTTTTTCACATCCTCATCTGAAAACATGTATCCACAAACCTTTTATAGTTTTACCCTTGATTATTCCCCAAAAACATCACTTTGTTGTGGGGAAACCTTGCACCATGGCTTTGCTTGTTTTCACGGCCAAATCCATTCCTACTGCAGTGGTCATATCCACTAGCTTGTTTGTGACCTCTTGTTGTAATATCCTTATGAGGTGTTGCGCTTGCGGCTTACGGTGTGGCCTTGCCCCATGCTGTGACCTCATGACCACCACCATGAACCTCCAAGCACTGAGCCCTTAAGTGGCCACACTCATTTTTATTGTGGCAGGTTCGATCGCAAAAGGTTGTGCTATGATGCTGGTGCGTCGCCTATAGATTGTCATTGTTAGGATTGCTCTTAGGCTTTACGGTTGTGGGCCCTCATGTCTTCTCAAACGTAGGGTTTTAAGACTCCTTGTCCTTGGCCCTTTCCCCAAGTCTACCTTCTCCTCTAACCCATCCGTCATCAAAGTGCATGTCACAGCCTTACTATGCCTATGCGTTTGTTCGTGTATTTGAGTGGTGCTTCGGGTTCATCAAACACACTTTTCTTCTGTTATCTTACGTCACACTACATTTTTTATGTCTTGCCAATCGGTCTTGTCCTAGTTGTGTTCTAACGCTTCTTGATGTCAAGTTTTTTATGGAGGTACTCTAATAGCAAGCCTTTAGTACATCTAGCTCTACATCTCCTCGTACATGATGATTCTTTTGGCTTCCATAATTAGTGCATGAAAATAACTCAAGTAGGCCTCCAATGAACTAACCTCCTGCTATTCCTCCTTGATATTCTAGAAATCACTTTAAAACTCCTCACACCAAAACAACTTCTTACAAATGATGGTATGAAAGGCCTTTCACAACATGAGGTTCCACGTGCTAGAACGTAGTGTTCACATGTTCCACTCCTGGACAACATACTTGAAGAGTTGTCTTCAAGTTGCATCATGTCGAGGTCGCCTTACCGAGTGAGAAAAGCCTTGTTGTTGTAGAGAAAGTGCTCCATGGGATTTAACAAATCAATCTAATTTTGGCATTTCACTAAAATATCAACACTATGGAGGAAGGACGTATTCATGACCGGCTCGAAGGTGGATGCGGTAGACACATCCTACCTACCACTAGCCATGGTCTAAGCAACTACCACCTGCTTTTATCACAATTGCATCGGTATCTACTTCACGCTATACAATTCCTTGTTGAGTCAATAGGTTGTATCGTAAGAAGCTTGGCGTTGCAAATGACAATTAGAGTTGAGGTATAAGATGCTATGCCAAACGTGGACTTGCAAGGTGCAATAAAACTTCAACTCTAATGTCATCGAATCTATGGTGATAACCTTTAGTAGCTTGCAGTTTCCTTTTTACTTAAACCACTTCATGAGGGTATTCTTTGCGCACAAACCTGTAATAATCAAATCAGTGGCTATAATTAGTTAAAAAGCTGCCTAGGGCCTTGGGCTGTCCCATCACTATATCATTGTAGGAAGGGGTAAGTCCCCACTCCTCAAGATGTTGTTGTAGTCCCATTCTTGGTGTTGATGTTGAGTTAGCGTGCAACCTTTGAAGCCAACTAAAAACGTTTTGGTCATGATCGCAGTTTTTTTATGTCATTGGTCTTGTTCTCACGAGAACTTCCCATGTGGCTACTTTTAGCACTTTGGCTTCTCTTGATGGATTTGCTGTTGTCGTCAACATTAGGCAATGCAACAAACATATCATCTTTTGTGAGCGATACACTTGAATTCATCAAAAGATGATGGCAGTGATCGTAAGCCTCCTCGACTGCTCCATTATCTTCATCATGCTTCTCCTCCACATACATGCTTTGATGGTCCTCTTTTAGCTTGTATCCGGTCTTTTGGGTGTTACGCACGTGCACATTGATATGCTCATAGAGCATTTCATTCCCTTCCTGTGCTTCTTGATATCGCAACATATAGTGAGAGTTGACTTCCGTAGTATGATCGTCTTTGGTTTGGCAACTTTGCTCTTAGCATATGCTTTAATGTTTTGAAGTCTTCTAAATGCATGTGGTGATGTCCTCATCACCTTGCCCTTGTTGGATTTGGACGCTTGAATACACACCATTGTATTCTCGTGTAACTCGCACATGACAGTTTGTCTGAGGGTAACCCCACAACCCAAAAGGGAGGTAACCTCCCCATATCACCTTGTTCTCACAATTGGTGAGGCAATCATAACATTCCCTTCAATCTGTTTTTGTTTCCATGGTTGGCAAAATGTTTTGGAACAAAATCAATAAGTTTTCACGTTGCCAAATTTAGCACAATCACTTGGGTTAAACTCTACAGCTTCAGGCATGACTTACGAGACTAGGTAAGCTAAAGGGCCTAGAAAACCAAAGCAAATACAAGAGTAAGAGAAAATGAGAAATTGAGAACCGTTCAATAAGGATAGGAGAAGAGGGTGACAAACCAAGCTAAGATTGTATTCCTTTATACGCTCCTCCCTCAGTATTATTGTCCTTTTCTTTTTCTTCTTGCCTTTCCTAGACTCATTTTCAGTCTTCATTGTTCATCTCTAGCCCTTGGTGATGTCTTTCTTGAGCCGGTGGTGTTGGGAAATTAACAAAAAATCTTCAAGGTTTTGTCGTCCTTGGCATCCAAAAGAAGCGTTGTTGAAATGTTTGGATGAATGTGGAAGAGGAAAGTGTTCTAATGGAGGCAAATTGGTGGGTTTAAGGATGGGCACTCTTCACCACATTGAAAAATAGTCAACCTAGTTCCCAAGAGTAAATAGGAAGCTCAGAGAAATAGGGAGGTTGAAGTAGAAATCTTGAAGAGCTCTGGAACACACGTTTTGGTTAAACAAATGGATGAGTGTGGATATCGCACCCCCATACAGCATTTTTGTTGCTACAATACCTACGAGCAACGTTTTACACCTTGCATAGCTGCTCAAACTCTTGTATTGCTAGTTACAAGGGTTTACACCTGTAAGAACCATTGTAACGGTTCTAGCATTCAACTGCAACACAAAACTTGTGACAAGAGTAGACAAAAAGGCATTTTAAGCGCACTTACAAAGTTTTCCCCACTATGGTATTTTGTGAGAAATCGTCATCAATGACTTGTGTAAAGAGACTTGTATACTTCAATTATTCAAAGAACTAATTCCCTTCTTCTTTGCTTGCTCAATTAAGGTTTGAAACAAGGGGGTTATTCCAGGAAACTTGTAAATTTCATGAGCCTTTTGTAATCAAAACTCAATTTATGTAAGAAACAAACTTTAGATTCATTCTTGATGCCACAATGAAAAACTTTCTGCGTGTGAGGTTTGTTCGTTGATTTTGCTCTAGCGCTAAATGTTGCTCTTGTACCTCACTCCCTTGCTCTCTATCATAGCCAAAATTAGTTTAAGAGGTAGGGATGAGAGAATGCAAAACAGTGCTCAAGGCCACAAGTCTCAGCCCTCGAGGCCTCGTGCCCTTCTGGCCGTCAATTAAGCCACTAGCTTGATCGGCATTCAATTGTTTCCAAATGGGTGGTTAGCTACTCACCTATTTGGCTATAGGCCACTGTGCTTATAGGCTATTGTGCCAGTTAGCCACTTGTTGACGAGTGTCAAACGGTTGGCTGGCCAACAGCCAACCCTTGCAATGGTGTGGGCTGGCTTTTGACCACCCCCTTCCAATCAGGAGTTCAGAGGGCTCAACCATCCCCCTTCGTGTTAAAAGTATCATTTAGAGAAATGATTTTATGAGCAAAACTAATGATTTTCTCCATATAAAAAACAAAAGCATATATTGACACTTCTTCCTTGATCGGAAAATTTACTCCATTCATCAATACAATGAGAAAGATGAAGCTTCCTAAATCACATGTAAACAAGGACATGAAAAGTAAATATACTAAAAAATCTAGCCTTCCTTCACCCACGAGCTTATTCACACACCATTCTCTTACAAACACACACATGCACACACACCCATATACACACATAAACATAAAAAACAGAAACCGCCAAAACAAGGCCTTTAAAGAATAATCAATACAACGAACGTGCATGTGAAGGGTGCAAAGGATATGAGTTATCAGTAACTCTCAACTTTTCAATATGGAGAAATAGTTTTCATTTTATTGAACAATGATTGCTTTATGAATGTTTAACAAACTATAATCCTTATATGTATTTGGCATAAAGATTCTTCTACCCAATTCTTGAAATGGTGAATTACCCCTTGCCAAATGATTTTTAGAATAAGATAGCCTTGCCCACTCTGTTTACCATGGTTGATGAGCGGCATGCACGGC
This sequence comes from Penium margaritaceum, assembly GCA_023375785.1. Lineage (NCBI taxonomy): Eukaryota > Viridiplantae > Streptophyta > Zygnematophyceae > Desmidiales > Peniaceae > Penium > Penium margaritaceum. The sequence goes on from SZWC01002902.1 coordinate 40,879, forward strand.
TCATCAAGCAAAATTTGTTGGGAAGTGTCGACCCCCTAGCAATTCTTGCTCCCATGCAAGAAACGCAATTGACGAATAAGCTCTTTGAGTTTTTTTGTGACACACAAAATCGCTAGTTTATTCAAGAATCTGGTGTTTTTTGTGTGGATGGAGCATGCATAAAACACAAAATCCTACATCAAACAAGGGGTTTTGCGTGTGGAAAAGGAAAGACAAAGAGCTTAGTGGTCCATCAAGGTAGAGCAAAAACGTTCTTATTCAGGAATGAGTAAAAAAGCTCAATTTTTTTACCTTCCTTAGTTGCAATCAACATGTTTTCAACATTAACACATTTTTCAACCCCTATCGCAAATTTAATTTTGGTTTTTAAGGTTTTTTCTTTGTGCGAGCTCCTGCTATGCGCCGCAATCGCGTGAACGAACAGCTTTCCATTAAATGCATGAAGAGTCTCAGATGCCCATGCAAGCCATAGGCAAAACCTGCCCACAAAAATTCAAAAAATACTAAGATGTTTGTGAATTTTTGAAGATATTGATGATTTTGCATTTTGACTTGGCATCGCATGTACCATCAACATGTTGCGTTTCCTGGTTTTTCTTGGATCAAATGCTCATTTTTCTCTGGTTAGAGGTTAGGGCAGTTATATTCTTCCAAATGTCGCTAAGGGCATGCACGCAATGGAATCTCATGGGTAATCCCTTCACATACTCATTTTTTGTAGCTTTAAGGGTTCAATTTTATCTTATTTTCAAGTTTGTTACATGTTGAAAATTGTTTTGCACATTTATTTAGCATATCATTTTAGTCATAAACGTTATGAAGTGGTGATTATATTCATTGTAAATCGGTAACAACAAGTGTTTTTCTTCATTCACCTTTGCCTTCTTTAGGATGGTTTACCTTATCCTAAAAAATGTTCCTTTCAAAAACTTGAAAGAGCATCATTTTTCAATCCAAAAAATAGCTTTGATTTGTTTTAATGATTCTTCATTATTTGTGATGTTTTTATGAATACAAATTTTCAATAAATTAGAAGATAATATATACATATTTGCTTTACAGAAATACTTATAATATCAATCAACTTCAGAAATATTGGCATTCATCTCATCTGAAAAAATAATGTTCTTGTATTATCGAACAATTGAGAAAACATTGAAGAAATAAATGAAAAAAGTTATCTAGAGACGTTGAGATTTGTAATGCATTCACATATAGATTATTGTGAACATGGAAAATTCAAAGTTACTTTTATTTCTCTTTTATTAATCTCCTTGTGTAGTGCTCGTTTACATCAACACATTGATTAAAGTGCAAACTCCATGTAACACAATCGTTCTTGAAGAAAAATTTGTCAATTCAGTTCGGATTATAAACTATTTCTCTTATTTTTATTATTAGAATGAAATGATAATTTCACCACAAGATTGTTTTTTTACAAGAATTAATTACATAAATGATATTTACACCCATGAACATATATGGAATGCACAAACAATCACCCCCCCCTCTCACACACACACCTTCACACATTCACACAAAACCACACACAAACGCACATACACACACACACACACACACACACACACACACGGACACACACACACAAATAGTTCAAAAAAACCATTTATCCGTCCTTCTTTCCCTTTCTCTCTCTATCTATATCTCTCTTTCTCTCCCTCTTTCTCTCTCTCTCTCTCTCTATTTCTCTCTTGTTCTCTTCCGATCTCCTTACATTTATGCACTTATATTGATCTCGTTCTTTTCCTATCTCTCTTTATCTCTTCTATCTCTTGCTTTCTCTCTCTCTCTCTCTCTCTCTCTCTCTCTCCCTC
>SZWC01002902.1:44536-66350 GCA_023375785.1 Penium margaritaceum
AAGAGAGAGAGAGAGAGAGAGAGAGAGAGAGAGGCACATGTAGTTTTACTGCTCTTTGATTGATGAAGTTTCTCTTTAGACTGACTGATCCACAGTAGTGGAGGTATGTACCACTTTAAATTAATGTTCATAGAGTTGGCAGGCCCCTTCCGCCAAGTATCTTTTCAGTACAAGATGCTAATTCTTTAACAAACGAAACGGTTGCTTGTTTCTGTTTGGTCGCGCAAACACGTCATCGTTTGTATTGTCACTATTGTGTCATGTTGAGGAGGTAGTCAGGTCCACCGTCCCGCAGAGCTAGGAACTCCCACGCTTCCTAGATTTTGACATTGCTTTAGGTCCCGTTGTTTTGATTACAATAAACTTTACAACGTTTTATCCCATCCAAGAAAGTCATTGGCAATGACTGCAATACTGAGCGTGTAAAAGATTGTGACGAAATCTGAATCATTACGTCTTTTTCCTAGATTGTGCTGGCTGTGTGTAACATGCGTGGGTGCTTCTTCGTGGATTGTTATCCTTTCGTGCGATACCCGAATGCGACAAACCCTTGTTGTGGATCTACCAATTCAAATCATCATTATCTCGTGAAGCAATGCAGTTTACCACACATTCATCCTCAGCTCACCTAGACAACGTTATCTCGTGAAGCAAAGCGTGTTTTCGGCCACTCCACAGACATCCTTCGATCTAGTTGTACCGAGTAGCGGTGGATCAGCGACTTACAATCTCACATCTCTCGGCGCTCATCACAGCACCAACAGCGGTCTTATATGAACGGCTCCCCTAAAAACATGCAGGGTGGTTTGACCGTCGTTCCGTTCCGATATTCTCTTTGTTCTATTTTCTTGTCGCCGAGCATATATCCTTCATGCATGGTCGTTCTATAGGACATCTTCTCATGCAGGACGTCGGTTTCTAGGCATGTCTAGGTTGACGTGAAACTGGTTTTACTATTCGTGTTGTTTGCTTCATCGAGATTGCACATTCAGCTCACAATCCCTACCGGAACGTTTTCATATGTTTCTGTCGAAAAAGTTTATCGTGACATTCCGGCCTTCCTAATTGAGCGTTCTAACAGGTTGTTGCTGAAGATCGTGCGTTGTAAGTGCCTACATCGGATTTAAACTTCGTTCACTTCGACCTACGCTTCTCTTGCGGAGCACCATCATTTCTCCCAGAAAACTTTTTACCGGTTGAATTTTCTTAAAGTTTAAAATTCCCAAGAGGCGCGAAGCTTTTGGCCGCAGTACATACTCGAAATACCTCACTCCCTTTTTGCCTTCTTTCCGTGTCTCGCTACTCCCCCTCCCTTTTCCTTTCTCCCTCTCTGCTTCTCTCTCATCCGATCTCTCTCGCTCTATGTGTGCGTGTGCGTGTGTGTGTGTGTGTGTGTGTGTGTGTGTTTGTGTTTGGGTGTGTGTGTGTGTGTGTGTGTGTGTGTGTGTGTGTTTGTGTTTGGGTGTGTGTGTGTGTGTGAGTCGATCTATCAGTCCGTCACTCTATGTACTCATTTGCTCTGTCTATCTCGCCATCTAAATGTCCATCGCGATCTCTTCCGCTTTGTCGATTTTTCCATCCTCCCGTCCGGAAAAGTGACGCTTTGCCAGCTCCGAACTCTGGGCTATTTAATCAGAAGAACACCTCCTTCAAATATTCTGTTTTCTTCTGGCTCCCGAGAAGTGATACCGTGTACGGCTTGGTGACTTCACTCTACACGGACATCGACTTCCACTGATGTGCTAGATCGCGCAGCAAAAGTGGGGTTAAGACAGCAGATTTCACATGTGGGCATAAACTTGGACAATGCTCCCTCTTCTTGCTGTCCCTGTCAATGCCTTGAAAGTTGATTCCCACACAGCTTTAAAAACTCTTCCCTTCTCTTCTGGCTGGGCTGAGGGTGAAACTAAGTGTGGCTCTAAGGTCTTGGTGGCTATTGTCGAAATTCCAGTTTTACAAGGCTATCAACTCGCGTATGTGGGGAGTTCTGNAGCCTCCTCGTTCATTTCATTATACGCTGAACAGCGAGCTGCGCATGTGCGGTGTCCTCGTACAAAAGTAAAAGAGCGCATGGAACACTTAGTGTTGTGGCAGGAGAATCTCCTGGTTTTGATTCGAAATGGAAAAAGAATAGACGTCAACTACGACGATAGTGAAGATTCATCCTCATGTTGCGACCACATTGCCTTGAAACATGTGGACAAAGGAGAGGCAAAATCTTCTCCTCATTGCTCAAATCGTAAAAATAATTATTTAAATCTGGTATTATATTTTTTTCGTAAGAGAGACTGCCACTACAAAATAGTCAACCCTCGTTGCCTTTCAAAAACAATTATCCACAATGACAAATATGTGTGGAAACCAACCATCTAGACCTTTCATAGCAACAACAGGAAATGAGAGCATTCTACAAGTTTTTTTCCCCGTGAATTTTGCTGTCAACCCACCGACATCAAGCTAGCATTAGTCGTTTCTCTTCTGTAAACCTGTCTTCAACCAAACAACCTAACACGTTTATGCATGTCTATGTACGTGTCCTGTGAAGTCAATGCACCTTACAAATGTTTTCTTCTATGTAGCCCAAGGCGAACACAATAAATATGGCTTAATTGTTTTGAAAACCAACGACATAGTGACAGTTGCTCTCCAATTATTTGAGAATTTGGACTTCAAACTTCAAGCGACCATAAGATTGCGTCCTTTCAATTGTTGGCATGTTTAAGAGCATGCAATAACCACGTGAGAATGCATCTTAACTCTCTTCACTTTCGACATGCATGGTTTGATCATAGTGAATTTTGAGCTGAATTCTTCACAGAAAAATGGTGACTCTTTGATGCTTTCTTTTGCACCAGTATGAAACATGTCAACATAAAAAACCAGGTGTCCAGCATCTAATGAAATTGAAAGGTGATAGCAATGCCCCTTAGTGATGCGAGTTAACAACGTGAAGAAAGAAACCGAAAAAGTCATGATTAACCACCCAGGCCTTCAATCTGCGCACGGTTTCAATACTGGACATCTGAGAGTAAATGATATCTAAGTTGTACTATCAACCTAGGATAACTTACAACTAAACATGTTTCAGACCAATTTGGCTCCCATTATGAAAATCAATAGTGCCGAATTGTATGAAAAATTATGGTTTAGCCCAAAATGACCATGGACCAAGTATGACTTGGATGGCAAAGAGTAAAGAACTCTTTTCCATCACATTGATAAATCTAGCCAAATGGAAATGGAAATTAGATGGAGAATTTCCCGAATCCTTCTTACTTGCTCTACCCCCCCCCCCCTCATATTTTCTAGCAAAAAACACATCATAAAGTGTTTGTCCCATGTTTTATGGAAAAACATGCCACTCCAAAGACACATCATGCACGTTGGGAAAATCATCCACTAGAGCCATAAAAACATGAAATTCATTTAACAACGTGAATTCAAGTAAAACGTATGGAACAATTTCATTTATTAAACAAATCACCGGTTTTTGTATGTTGGTGAATCTTCTCATTTGCACTTGGCACGAGAATGAACTTCAATTTCTTAAAATGATTAGAATCCTCACAAATGAGATCCTTATACATTCTTGATGGCATATGAGAATTTTCAATGGTGTTTTTTTTCTAGAATTGATGAATAGAAGATTTTTATTTGCAAGAATACCACCATATACAATGCAAAATACCGTAAAAGTATGGTATGAAGTACAAAGAATTTAGATGAAATTTCCATACGTAGATTTCAAGTTTTTTTATAGGCTTAATTAGTTCCTCAAGTATATTCATTAAAACATCAATTGAGTACTCTTATCCGTAATGTTGAATGATATTTAAAAAAAATAGGTATCTATTTCACATCATCTTTACAAAGAAATACCTATATGGGTTCTTTCTATCATTCAAAATCTAAGAACACTGTTGGCTTCGATGGAATTTATCACCTCAGTGTTCAAGTCCGTAAATTTTGATCATATTTGAATGATTTGGATGTCAAACATTAACATCAATTGGATTTAAATGTTATACTTTCATGTTTTAAATGTAACATATACGTTTTCTCATGCACAATCTCCAGACCTTAGTACATACGATAAGGTAAACTTATGCCTATGAAACTTGAATTCATGTTCCTTATGGAGTGGTATCAACATGTTGAAGCAACTACAAATAGTATTTTTTTCCTTGAGAAGATTTAGATAATGAATGTTCCCACCTCAAGAATTCTTATGAAGTGACCTTGGAATGTTTTGTTGAGAAAGGCCATACTGGCCTGAGAGAGAGAGAGAGAGAGAGAGAGAGAGAGAGAGAGAGAGAGAGAGACGGAGAGAGGTGGATGGGGAGGATAACATGAGAGCGAGAGCTCTTGGGTTTGTGAGGGGGGAGTGCGACACTTAGTTGTAGCAAGGGTCGTGAGCTCTCGAGGGTTGTGAGGAGAAGCGCTATCGAGAGAAGTGAGGGGGATTCAGCCGGGAGATGGAGATTTGATCGAGACGAGAGTGAAATTACAATGTTGTTACGAAAAGTGAGTACGATCAGCTTGGGTGCCGGACCCCTATCGGGTCACACTTCAAGCCTTGCGTGGTGTTCCACATGGCGTGGTGAACCATGCAAGGCACATGCGAGGTCACAGCAATGTTGCTTGAGCAAATCACGAGCATTCCTTGAAAATACAACACGATAGGAGACGTATGGGTTGCAAGAAGGTCGGACACACTACAAGTTTAGGACTAAACTAGCTCTGCTAGCACACACAGTATCAAATGTTTACTTCTATGACATGATAGCGCAAGCAAGGGTGAATGCAACAAGACCCAAAGGACCACTAGAAGCCACCAGTAGGACCATGAGGCGAGGCCTTGGTAAGAACAGTAGCGACCCAGAGCCAGCTGCTACTAGGACGTCGGGAAACAATGTCGGCTGATGCATGTGGCCTGAGAACCCCCTAAAGCACACGGCCAAAGCAAGCGACCGGAGGAGCCCGCCCGGACTATCCTTCTAGAAGCACCCATCTAAAAGTACCCATCCAAAACCACCCCACTAGAAGTACACGACTGAAGCACTCCATCAAGAGCACCCATCCAAGAGCACCCATCTAGGTGGACCCATCTAGCGTCACCGAGCGCAGCAGCCCCGCCAGGAGCGCCACTTTTCCAAGAGCAGCAACCCAGAAGCACTCAAGGTGAATGGGGCTCCATAGTCAAGAGGAAAGGGCCTGCACACCAACACATAGAGGCATACGATGACAAAGGCACATAAAGGGTAGGAAGGGGATGGGGTAAAAAGGAGAGGCGGAACGGAATGGCTGGAGACGGATGGGAGGCACCTGGCCGCTGATGAGGGGCAGCGAGTGCGAGATAACTTTTAGGGGATGGATGTACGGAAGGAAGAGGCCTGTAGGAGGGGAGCAAACACTGATGTATCATGTGGGTGGTCATCAAGTAGAGGACCAAATGATGCAAACAAGGTCAATGGGAAGAAAGGAGGTGCATCAATCCAAAGGGGGGAATGGTACGGAGAGTGGTCGCAACGATACTAAAAGCCAAGGGAGGCTGGTGAAGAGCCTTTGTGAAAATTTTACGAGCTAGAACTCGGCAGAGATAAATCACAAAAAGACATTGCCGACCACGATAATGTCCTGAACACAGTGATACTCGACATTGATGTACTTGGTGCAGCGGTGAAGAGCACTGGCATTCTTGGCAATGACCAACCCACTCTCAGTGTCCGTGTGGAGATTTACATTTGAGGTCGGCAGACAATTTTTGCTGAGAAGGCAAAAAAGACACATTGCCTTTGCTATATCACTACCCAGAGCCATATACTTGGCCTTACCAGTGTTGGGAGCAACACATCCTTGCTTTCCACTACCGTAGGAAATGGTAGCAGCACCCAGGAGAAAGACGAAGCCGCTCCGACTACGAGCCTCTGAACCGCGGGCATAGTCATTGTTGTCGTAACCCTCTAAGAGGGGTAGGCCAGACCCGGCCCGGACGACGAGGCTGGCGCAGGCAGAACCGAGGACGTAGCGAAGGACGTACGTGGCCGCTTAGAGGTGAGCAGTGCGAGGCTCATGAGCATACTGGGAAAGGACATTCATTGCACATGTGATGCCTAGACTAGTGGTGACAGCCAAGTACGTGAGTGCACCATGATGGAAATCGAGGCAGCTCTCAAGGAGGTGATCGGGCTCACCAAGAGCCGCCTAGGCAGGATCAACTGTTTGTGAGAGGAAGTTGTAGGTTACACAGACAGAAATTACGGAAGCAAATGTAGGTCTGCAAAGAATGCAAATGTATGAATTGACAATTGAGTGAGAAAGTGCATTGTCACGGCTTTCTAACAAGCCCTTATATGCCTCATTTGGCCTAGGGAGCACTAAGATACACTCTGACAAAGTATACCGTCTAGCACACTCTCTTAGCCTAGCGGGATGAGCGGCGGTCACCTTGTCACACAAAAGAATTATATCTCACACCACTTGGACGGCCAAAAACATTGGTCTGCACCTTCCTTGAAGTCTCTTAGAGGTCAACATGCCGCCTTTTCTCCTTGAAGGCCGCTCTCAGCCGTCCTGGCCAAGAATCCTGCCGCCTTTTGAGCTGAAAGTGCTCAGGTTGTCATTTGAACCCGACCCATGATCTCCAAACATTGGAAATCCATATCTCACTCAAACGGACTTCGTATCAAGTTCCGTAAAGTGCGTTGGAACCCGTGAAACATATTCTATGTGACTTTCATGCCAGACGATTTTTATTGAGCAATCCATTTTTGTCACTTTCTGGCACTCTCATATCCATCACACCAATGATGGACTGGAAGGTGACGGCGGACTGTAGTGCACCAGACTCTATTTCGTGGGCCACACAATAGGCAATCTGGGTGCAAGGTAGCATTAGGGAAGAGGCAATAGGGAGGGGGCTGGAGAGATCAACAATGGAGGCGAAGCAATTCGGGAGGGTCTAGACATAAGGATCCTGATGGACCAAGAGACCATTATGGTTAATGACCTCTAAAAAATACACTCTTTATATAGTGTACATGTTTTATGTATGCCTTTGGAAATTTCATGTTACCTTCGTGAATTTTACATTACAACTTACTTTACGATGTATCTTTTATATAAAAGCATGCATTCCTATTGTTTAACATACGAACATTCTTAGTAGGCTTGTATGTAAAAAAATGAGATGAAAAAAAATCTTGCTTCCTTTTTCCACAACTCCATTCACATTTCGATTACACAGGCGTACACTTGTCTTTAGACCTTATGAATGGTACAACTGTAAGGAATAATTGTGCATATTCCTGGATGTCAAACAATGCAGAGACACAATCGACCTGCAATTACGTTCCAGGGTTAAGGATTTTATGTTTTTTTTATTCTATCTCATGTTCTATACTACCATAGGGGGGATTTTGTATCCCCCTACTAAAAAAACTAGCAAACCCAAAACTCTTGATCAAACCCACACGCAGACCACACCCGGGGTTGAGGGCTATATTTCTTGCTTGCCCGGGCTCCTGCTGGGCCCCGCGGTAGCGAGGCCCAGCAACTTCGTTCTACCATGGGGAGGGTTCCTCGTACCCCCCACTCACAAGCATCACAACACCATAACTTGCTTCTTTAATCGTGAGTTGTCGATCGTGGTCCATTGATGGTCCGAGACTACAGATCTAATGTTGTACATTTTTCTTTCCATCACTCAAATCAAATACACCAACCTGCCACACTGAGATAACACACTTTGCCCTTTTGAGGGGGGGGGATGAAATCCAGATCCCATGCTACCTCCCACACCCCCCCAAAATTTGTTAAGTGTGTTGGGTTACTGTCTATGGTCCGTGTATCTCATGGGCACGTAGAAAAATCACTGGTGTATTGAATACACTAGTGTACAGAATCAGTCGCCATTCAATACATGCACAACAGACACTCCCCGAATACAATCTACGGTTTTGGGGGGGGTGGGTGGTCCGGAGAATGTGGTCAACGTTCCTTCGGGGGGGAGCTTCTCACAACGCGACGTTGATTATCTGGACGATCGATATCATCGATCATTGATCTTTGATCGTTGATTATCATGGATTGATGGTCTGCGAGTACAGATACAATATTGTACATTATTTCTTTCCATCACTCAAATCGAATACACCAACCTGCCGTCAAATCGGTGACTACGACCGTGCGACAGTCGCAGTTCTCCGGTGGCGTGTACAACAGGGTGATCACACCCACCACCGAGAGCCATACGAGACCAACGTGACAGCTTGCCGAGGGACAGGAATGACCGTCGATCTTGACAATTGACGGCCGGGGACTTCTCGCACAAGGCACTAGGTGCAAGTAGGACACTAAGTTTAGGTGCAAGTAGGGCACCTAGTACAGGTGCAAGTAGCTTGTTGTAGCAAGCTAGGAAAGTAGTAGGCTGAGGCCTGGGCTAGCCGGCCAGACAGTATAAGTATCGTATACTCAGTCCAGTCTAATTAACTTGTATTTTCCAGCTCTGGCTTCCGGACTTCTCCAAGTCAACCTTTCCGCTGCGACTGTGCTCTCCACACACTAAAGCCTAATCTCTAGAGAGCACAATCTCTCACATCTGGTATCAGAGCTAGAGCCACGCGTTGGGCGGAAGTAGTGTCAGAGATCGCGAAACTTCAAGGAGCGAAGGCACGGACTACGCCGGACAATGTCGAGGCTGATCGAGAGGGAGATTGCTGGACCAGACTTCGAAGCCAACACACAAGCCAACCTCTGGAAAATTTCTATATTTATAGAGCATCCACACGGCCTACTGTGCGTACGCGGGAGACGCCGGGTGACTCCTACGCACTTCGAAGACGTCACTTTGTCATTCTGGACTGCCAGATTACTACGGGAATCTTTTTTACTGCTGCCAAAACGTTGCCAATTTTTTTCTAATGATCTCCTTTGACCAAAAATTATCGAGAGCCATGGATCAGGCCTTGTAGCAGATCGAAGAGCATCTGGGAGCCCTCAAGCTCGAGAATGAGCGGCTCAATTGGCAGATGGCTGACCTGTGGAACGGGGCTGACGCTGGACAGGTTCAGGTGACCCGGCTAAGGAGTCTGCCAAGACAAAAGCCAAAGGTTCTGGAACCGTTCAATCCCTCAGTCAAGGGTGCAAGCGTACGGACCTGGTTGTTTGTGATGAATAGCTACTTTGGGGCTCTGGGTCACCATCCAGAGGACAATGCTGTGCGTGTGTCATTTGTAGTGACAATGCTATGCAGAGCAACATTGGAGTGGTGGTGGCAGCTGAATATGTTGGCCACTCAAGGTGGAGGTGGGAACACAGCTGTACAACATGCCGTGTTGTAGCAGCCAGGTGTAGGACAAGCTGAAGCTTGCGTGCCGACGACATAGATGTAATTTGAGCAAGCCATCAGAGATTGGTTTGATCTCGTGAACGCCTCCATGGTTGCACGCAACAAGCTGAAGCAACTGAAGTAGATTGGCTCGGTGTAGGAGTACACACGCTGTTTCTTGGCGTTGTGCTCCGAGATTGACATCATGAGTAAGCCAGAGATGGCAGACAAATACCATGACGGTTTAAAGGCAGAAATTTAGCGCACGCTGGCACTAAGTGGCATTACGGAGTTCTAGACAATGGTAGCCACTACTGAGCGCATTGACGCGGTACGCTACCATCGAGGGGATTCTTGTGAGAAGCAAGAAAACTTCCAGCGTTGAACACGGTACCATCAAATGGATCCCATGGAAATTGACGTAGTGCAAGGAGGCTAGCAGCATAGCAAGTTGCGTGGTGGGAACAATTAGATTGGCGAGATGCCTGGGCACCACAAGAAGGACTAAAAGAGGAAGCACCAGGGAAACGGCAACCATGAGTGAGTGGCGGGCAGCCAACTGCTGGGAAAGCTTTGTCTGCATCAGCAAATACCAGCCTTGAAAGTCCTTTGACAACTAGGGAGCTACCGAGTGCACTGCCGCAGAGCGAAGGAAGCGAGAGCGTTCCACGAATCCTCCTCAAAGCCGAAATCTCATCGGCATGGACAGCAAAGGGTGCCAGACTCGCCGGTAGATTACAGCATTCCTAGATTGTGGCATGTCGCACTCATTCTTCAGCAACAAGCTTGCAAAGAGGTTGGGGCTTGCACGGCTGCCTGGGAAGCGAATTACAACTTAGTTGGTATTAGGGGAGATGGAGTGCGGACTACCTTTGAAGCCTCTGAGGATCCGTCTGGGCAAGCTGTCGTGCGAGGTGAACTTTTGAACGTGCCCGATGGATGCCTACTCTCCATTTTGGGGTGTGACTGGCTGCATTGGTGGAATCTTGCTATGGTTTGGGTGCGCAGCCAGGTGAAAGTGAAGGAATGCATAGAGCAAGTTGTTTTGCCGTTGTGGACAGAGGGGAAGGACTCCAAAGCAGGCAAGGTGTTGCAGTTGAGTTACGTGCAGCTGAAGCGATGTCAGTGCAAGGGTGACCAAGTGTGCCTTGTGCGTGGCGGCAAAAGGGAGCTGCTGAAGAGGTGGAAATGTTAGCAGCAGAGGCAAAGCAATAAGAGGTTGAATAGCAGAAAGCACCAGTAGCAGAGCTATCTGAAGGCATCAAGGGAGCGTTAGACAACTGCGGTTACGTGTTTCCTACTGAGCTGCCAAAGGGTTTACTGCCAAAGCGGGACATCAACCACAAAATTGAGCTTATTCCGGGAGCAACTCCAACAGTGCGGGCTGCTTATCGCATTAGCGATAATGAGCTGGGTGAGTTGAAGAAGCAGTAAGAGGAGCTGACAGATCAAGGGTTCATCAAGCCATCGGTGTCACCATATGCTGCACATATCCTCCTTGTGAAGAAAAAGACAGGGGAGCTGTGGATGTGCGTGGGCTATCACGCACTGAACAATGTAACGATCAAGAACTGGTGCCCACTACCAAGGGTCAAGGAGCTATTTGACCAGCTGAGGGGAGCACAGTACTTCAGCAAGATTGACTTGCACTCAGGATACCATCAGATCTGGATTGCGGAGCAGGGTGTGGAGAAGATGACGTTTTGGATGTGGTACGGCCGTTTTGAGTACCTCGTGATGCCGTTTGGGTCAACCGACGCTCCTGTAACATTCATGAGCCTCATGAACAGGATCTTCCACCCTCACTTGGACCAGTTCGTGGTGGTGTTCCTCGACGACATCCTCATCTACTCCCGAACTCTGCAAGAGCAACAGCAACACCTTCGGCAGGTGCTAGACATTCTTCGGAAGGAGAAGTTGTTTGCAAAGCTCTCCAAGTGTGAGTTTGTGAAGCGAGAGGTGGAGTTCCTTGGGCACATTGTGAGCGGCAAGGTTCTCCGCATGGACCAAAAGAAGGTGGAAGCAGTGAAGCAATGCCCGACACCTAAGTGTGTGCGTATCATCCATGTCTTCTTGGGGTTTGTCAACTACTGCCAGAAATTCATCTAAGGGTACGCCGAAAGGAGTGCGCCACTGACGTAGCTACTGCAGAAGGATCACCAATAGGAATGGGTTGATCAAGAGCAGAAGAGCTTTGAGGAGCTCAAGGTTGCAATGTGTGAAGCTCTAGTCTTGGTGCATCCGGATTCATCTAAGGAGTGCGTGATGGCAACAGACGCAAGTGACTCTGCCATTGGGACGGTGCTGATGTAGGATCACGGGAAGGGGCCACAGCCAATTGCGTATGCATCACACAAGTTTCAAGGTGTGCAGCTGAACTACGCAATCCATGAAAGGAGATGTTGGCACTGATCCATGCGTTCAAGCATTGGAGGTGCTACCTCGAGTCGGGACACTGCGTGGTCTTAGCGGATCACTACGCCCTAAAGTACCCGAAGACACAGCCAAGCCTCAGTCACCGGCAGACTTGCTGGATGGAGTTCTTGGAAGGGAGTTTTGACTACAAGATCCAGTACAAGCCTCGGAAGGTGAACCCGTAGATCCTGTGTTGTGGAGGCCGGACTTGAGCCTCAATGTCATCTCAGTGCTGATGGGATCTCCAGTCATGCATAGCCTGTTCAAGCACGGCGTTGGCGTGGACAATGAGTTCACAAGTGGTGCGCTAAAAGACGCCACTTGGGATGGAATGTATTGGCAAAGGGGGCATGAGCGAAAGATTTTCGTGTCGGACTATGTGCCATTGAAGCAGTTGTTGCTGGAGGAGGCGCATGACACCCATTACTCAGGTCACATTGGCTTCGACAAGATAGTCAAAGCTTTGGGATGCCAATAGTGGTGGTCCTGAATGGCAACTAATTGTAAGAGGCTTGTGAGCAGTTGTGATGTTTGCCAATGCATCAAGGCGTGGAGGACCAAGCCACCTTGGAAGCTGCAACCATTGCGTATACCAGAGAGGCCATGGACGCACATCTTGCTTGACTTCATTGGGGGGTTGCCTGTGACACAGCAAGGCAAAAACACGGTGTTGGTGGTGGTGGACCAGTTTTCCAAGATAGCACATTTCATCGCATGTCCTGAGAGCATCACAGCTGCCATGAAAGCTCAACTCCTCCTCAGTCATGTCATCAGGCTGCATGGAGTGCCGTAGTCGGTGGTCTCAGATCGCGATCCACGCTTCACTTTGCGATTCTTGAGAGATCTCATGGAGACGCTTGGCACGTAGATGCACCTGACCACGGCATACCAACAACAGAGCGATGGGCAGATGGAGCGCACGAACCAGACATTGGAGCAGCTGCTGCGGAGCATGGTCCCATTGGATGGAGAGGGTTTGGAGGAGAATCTCGGAGTGGCAGAGTTTGCCTACGACTCAGCGGTGTCAGCATCAACAGGAAAGTCACCATTTGAAGTGGTCTACGGCCACCAGACACTGAGCCCAGCCGCACTTCCTACGGCAAAATCTCTTTCGGTTGTGCAGCTGATTGCTGAAGGGTTTGCCACCACTTGGGACGTGGTGCGGCAACAGTTTTTGAAGGCACGGAAGTAGCAGAATTGGCAGGCTGATAAGCATCACTTCGCAAAGGAGTTCCAAGTGGGAGATCAGGTGATGCTAAACTCTGCTAACCTGCAGCTCATGGGAGTAGGGAGTCCCAAGCTAAGGCCACGATGGATGGGCCCGTTCCACATTCTAGAGAAGCGGTTGGCTGTATCATACAAGGTGGAGCTGCCAGCTCACTACACCATCTATGTGGTGTTCCACATCTCCTTGCTTCGTGCGTATCATGACCCTAACACCTTCTTCTAGGGTCGTGTGACAGCTCCACCTCCTACTGTCCAGGTTGAAGGAAGTGAGGAGTTTGATGTGGAGAAGATTGTGGCGAACCACCAAAGGGGACGACGACATGAGTTTCTATTACAGTGGAAGGGGTACCTGGCGGAGCACAACTCTTAGGAGCCAGAGGCCAAATTCCATATTGGGGGTACCAACACTGTTCTCTAGGAGTACCTCAAGTGCACCGGGACGTTGCGCCTCCGACAAGGGAGGGGGGGGTGGATGTAATGAGGTGTCCCCTATTCTTCGGGCCTACGCGGGGTCTTGCCTGGGTTTCGGGGGTACTCGGGCCATTTTTTTGTTTTCCGGATATTCTGGGAGGAATTTCGCGAAGAGGTCCGGCTCGACCCCGACGGCTTGCAGATGCGGGGATGCGAGGACGCAAGGATGCGAGGAGCAAGCGAGGAAGTGTGAGCTCTAGATGCCAAGGGTGTGCTTTGCTTGTACCTTCACGTGGCATTCCAAACACGCCACGCAAGGGTGGCTTCTCCTCCTCTCGGCGAGTAGCGTACCGGTTACGCTTCCCGTCAAGGGACTGCCTTGGCGGCAGCCCTCCGACGATGGACACGGTTAACGGCTGCAGTAAAACCGGTGACTGCAACCGTGCAAGGGTCACAGTTCTCCGGTATCGTGTACAACTGGGCAACCGCACCCACCGCCGAGAGCCATACGAGACCAACGCGGTGGCTTGCCGAGAGATAAGAATGACCGTCGATCTCGACAATTGATGGCGAGGCACTTCTCGCACAAGGCACTAGGTGCAAGTAGGGCACCAAGTTCAGGTGCAAGTAGGGCACCTAGTACAGGTGCAAGTAGCTTGTTGTAGCAAGCTAGGAAAGCAGTAGGCTGAGGCCTGGGCTAGCCGGCCAGACAGGATGAATTCCCTGTACTCATTTCAGTCTAATAAACCTGTATTTTCCAGCTCTGGCTTCTAGACTTCTCCAAGTCAACCTTTCCGCTTGAACTGTGCTCTCCACACATTAACGCCTGATCTCCAGAGAGCACACACTCTCACATTTAGCCATGTTCTCATCAACCATAGGAGTTGGTAATTGACATTCCAAGATATTTGTAATAGGCAGGAACTGGGCTTCCAAGTGGACACAACTACTATACAATGAGCAAAGAAGTACCATGGGAATGACGATAACAAAAAGGATCATCACCTGGCTAAATAAAGAACAAATTGGAAAGATAAATTTTATACAAACCCTGGTTTGAACTCAAGTTTGAGTACCGAGGGAAGGTTCTGTGAAGGGAGAAGGTCATTCTCATGCCTAAGTGTTGGCATCCCCATATGAGTGGTAAGAATATAAAATCAAGACCTAACATACCTACATGAAAATCCATTTCCATTTTTTGGTTTGAATTTTAAGAACATGTAGTCTTTAAGGGATTAAAAGGTAATAAAATTCGACCAAAATTGAATGAAAAAGTATCAATGTGATAATTAGAAAGGTATAGCTAGCCCCCATGTATGGTTTGGTGCACATGTTGGTATAAGCTTGGCAAACGGCCATTACATCAGAAAACATAGATCCTCATCTTGCGAATAACGTTAAATGAACAAGGCTACATTTCCTCACATACATGAGATCTTGAGTACATTTTAGAATTTCAGGTGAGCACCACAAACCAAGAAAATTTCATTTAAAGTCCAACATCTAACAAATGAATTAAAAAATCGCCAATATGGTTTTCACTACACGATCTACATTTGGTTAGACATACAAAGCATGTGGTTAAGATTTTTTCAACTTACCTTCTTAGTATGGCCCCAAGGTGCAAAATTCCTTGGGAAAAGCCTATTAAGACATTAATTGATTACTTGATTTATTACTTGATTCAACAATTAATAAGTCGAATGAAGTTTATTTTTTAAAACAAGATAATGTTGAAGAAAATTATTCAGAAACTTTACTATCAATTATTGTACAAAGACAGAACACACCAATTGTTTTCTTGTAATACCTTTGAAGGAAACGTCTAGGTTGAAACGTGAGATACTTCTACATGAAACCTAAATGATGCCATTCATCAATGCAATAATGTTTTTGGAAAAGCCAGTTTTAATGACCAAAGAAATTGTCTGAATGTATGGTATTAGTGGTTCTAGAAAATGACATGTATGTGGAATGAAGTTTGCAAAAAATAGGAGGAATACTTTGACTTATTTTGTGTGGATAAATAAAACTATCAATAGAAACTTTATCAAGAAGAATTCATCATTCAAGTGAAACTTGAATACATAATAATGGCACAATGAAAATGCAATTTGATAGATTTCTCATAGTGTATCCCTTCCCTTTTTGTTCTGATGATATCCAGAGGAGAAATGTGAGTTCACTGTCATGATGAAGTAGAGTACGGTAGATTTGGATCGCTCATTAAATTATTTAAAAGATAATATTTATAATACTATGACAAGGAATAATCATATTCATGGAAAACAATAAATGTTTCATTGAATTTAAAAATTGTTTTCACAATTGTCTTTACACAAAGTTAGTAGTTGTGTTTAAGTTGTTGAACAAGATGGGTTCAGGGGGAGACCATAGGAGGGAGGTTGGAGGTGAGCGGAGGAGAGCGGTGCTGGGAGGGAGGGCTGAGTTTTAGTATTCACTCACGCACCATTAAGAGCCGGGTGGCTCTGGATCCTCGCGAGGGGAGATGTCAAGAGCTAGCTATGGGGTTGACTCTAGCTCTCGGCTTTGTGAGGGGGAGAGATCCCTCAAGCGCTGTGAGGGGGAGGGCTCTTGAGACTTATGAGGGGGGGATCGAGGCAAAGGAGTTAGGCTGGAGCAAATATTGAAACGAGAAGTTGGAATGATTGAAAATAATGAGAAAAACGAGAGAGCGAGGCTGACCGCTATTGGGTCATGCAGCACTGCTCGCGTGGTTCGCCAACAAGCGGGGCAAACCACACAGTGCACAAGCAAATCAATGGAGCAATCTACCAAGAACAACCCAAGAAAACAGCAAGTAGCGTGATCTACGTATTGCACAAAACTAGACGTAGGGTAGGGTAGAACATAAGGAAAGTGTAGGACTAATCTTGGCTTGCTAACAAAGGAGAAACATATGTTTGCTAATTTAACACGGTAGCGCAAGCAAGGGCAGGTGGCATAATAGAAAGCTTGAAAACCACCGCACTAGCGGCAATGAGCAAAGAGAGAGAGACGGCTTGGAGAGGCAAAGTGCACGCTGCCAGAACGGCTAGAGGCGTGGCACAAGAGGCACCAGCAATGTCCCAACGCACAAGGACCCCTAAAGGTAGTGGCTTGTTAGTTGCCACAAGCAGCCATAGGCACCGCAGCAAAAGCACTACACCAGAAACACGGACAACGCCACCAGTGCCTACCACACCAGGCCGCCTATCTGATGACAAGTGCCCCCAAGAGAAGGCCCCCTGGAGAAAGAGGCAGTAACTGAAAACATTAGCCACACTTTATCATAGGAGGCACTTCAAGGGCATCATCCCAGATTTTGTCAGAAGCAACCAGCCAGGATCCCCCCCCCCTGAAGCAACCGCTAGGGCACACACCGCATGAAGCACCTCCTAAAAGCACCGCTTTGAAAGCATCCCAGTGGTAGCAACCCATCAGAAGCTTTGACAACACAACCAGAGCCCAACTAGCTGAGGCGGCCTGCTCGGCGACAGACGTCCCTAAAACAAGGCACAACGACGAAAGAGTCAAGGACCTACANGGGGGGGGGGGGGGGGGGGGGGGGGGGGGGGGGGGGAGCACAAAGGCAAGGACCAGGGCAAGGTGGGTGGGACAGGCCGGTAGCAAAACAGGCCAATGTGGAGAACCTAGACAAACCGGAGGTGGGGGAATGCAAAGGGAGTGGATAGATAATCATTGAGATAATGAGCATGAGACGTCGGCAATAGAAAACAAAGAGGGGGAGGACAAAGGGAGGGAGGAAAATTGGTTTAGTTGGGGGGAGGGTGCCAAGACTGACCAGGGAAACGCTTGAGGCAAAATCTGGCTTGTGTAGAGCCTTGGTGAGGAAGTCGGCAAGGTGAAACTGCACAACAATGAAGTGTAGAGAGACATTGTCAGCGCCGACAACATCACACACGTAGTGGTGCTCAATGTTGATGTGCTTCATATGGCGGCAAAGCACACCAATGTTCTTAGAGATGGCTAGACTACTCTCACTGTCAACATGGATAGCCACAGGTGGCGTGGGGAGGCAGAACGCACCAAGGAGGCGACGGAGCCACACATCCTTTGTGGCGGTGCCACCCCTATGCTGCGAGGAATGTATTCTTGCTTGCCGTTGCGCCAAGAGATGGTAGCGGCCCCGAGTAGGAAGAATAAACCACTACAACCCCGAGCGTTCGTGTCACGGGCGTTATTGAAGTCTGCATAACCCTCAAGAAGAGGTGAAATAGATGCAGCCAAAAAGACGAGGCCACTCTAGAAATACCTCATTTCATAGCAGAGGATTTACACAACTCCACAAAGATGCGCTATGAGAGGCTCTCTATCGTACTGAGCACGAACATTCACCGCTAGGTGATGTCCAGGCAGGTGGCACCCAACAGGTACATGAGTGTCCAACCATTCAGGCTAATCCGATGTGTTTTCTTGGGCAAGACAGAAGGCGAGCTGGATTCTCAGTGGCATGGGAAAGGAGGCAGTAGGAAGGGGCCCTGACAGGTCTACGATAGAGGAGAAGCAGCCAGCAAGAGTGAGGACATAATACTCTTGGTGGACAAGGAGAGAGCGAGGAAGACGCTCTGGTTGCATCCAAGGAAACATGATCGCTAGGAAAAGGTCCTTCATGCGGTATGCCATGGAGAGGAGGCCCTTGGCCGTGGAAAATGCAGAGGAGGATGGGGAAGTGATGAGGAGGTCATCAACGTACCCTAGAATGAAGGCAAGCATTGCACGCTTGCCCCGAATGAAGAGGGAAAGGTCGGATGATCTAGGAGGGAAGCCCCCACGGACAACAGTGGAGGTAAGCTCCTTGTTTTAGCAATGGGGAAACTGTCGAAGAGTGTGCAATGTACGACAGAGGAGACACACCTTCTTTGAGCCACCCAAAAAAGCGGGATGCTGAACCATGAAGAGCTCCTTCTTAAGGAATTCGTTGAGAAAAGCGTTGTTCACATCCATCTGGTAAAGCTCCCACTTGAAGGAAGCGGCCTCACACATGAGGAAATGACTCATCATAAAGGGACAGACTGGGGCATAGGTGTTGCCGAAGCCAACGGCAGGGATCTGGGAGTAAGCCTTGGCGGTGAGGTGGACCTTGTACCCATTGAGAGTGCCGGTGACAGTAAAATTTCTACAGAGAACCCACTTTGCCTTTATCATAGTGCGATCATGGAGAAGGTCATTGAGCTCTAGGACATTGTGGTCCGAGAGCGCAACAAACTCTGCCAAGCACGTTACGTGCTAGGCAATGGCGTGGCGAGAGGAAAGGGTGTCGGTAAGTGTGACAGGGTCAAAGTCGCCAGTGAACAGGGGGGAAGAGGCTGTAGAAGGGGCGGAGGCGACTGCAAGAGCACGAGCAACAATCACGAGAGCATAGACAAAGTGGTGGTCAGTTGTGGAATTCAACGCATGGCAAAGATTAAGGTGAAAAAAGTGAAGACCATGGGCGTGAGCTGATGAAAGGTGTACGGAAAGAGAGGGCAAGATGCAGAGGCCGCAAATGGGGAAGAGACGAGGTGCAAGACCGGGAGCAGAGGCAAGGCAAAGGGGGTGGTTAACAAGGCAAAGGGAGGGGGAGGGATGGAGGGCACGGACACCCACATCACCATGGAATACGCCAAGTAGGAGGTGGATATGGCCGGAGTGAGACGGCACTGGAGAGAGGTCAAAGGAGAGGGGGTGAAGAGCAAGGCGGGAGAGTGCGCAAGAGAAGGAGAGGAGGCACTGCAGGAAGTGGCGGTGGATGGAGAGGCGAAAGAGGATGAAGGAAGAGGAAGGGCGGAGGAGCAAGAGGTCAATCACGTGAGAGGAGGAAGCAGCTGTGGACACACGAGAGGAGGGGATAGGGGGAGGGGAAGTGAGGGGACGAAGAGACAGGCAAGAGCTCAGCCAGTGTGAAAGCGATTGTGAGAGGAGACAAAAGAGTAGGGAGGGGGGTTGTCCAACACGGGGTCAGAGGGAGGGAGAGGGGAGGAGGGGGGAGGGGAAGGGGGAGGAGGGATATGGAAGGAAGGCAAAGACAAAGGAAGGGGGGCAACGGGGGCAAAGGAGAAACTAGAGGTGGCGGGGGAAGAATGAGGGGCATAGCCCAAGCAGCGTGCTTGCACATCTAAGAAGAGGGGCGGACACGAGCATGATGCGGTGGTAACGGGGCAGGGACGGGCAGGTAAGGAGAGGAAGGAAGAGAAGAAAGAGCTGTGGATGGGAGAGGAGGTGGAGACAGAACGAGAAGGGGGGAGAGGGTTTCAGGGGCAAGAACGATGAGAAGGGGAGACAAGGTTGTGGAACAAGGGGAAGGTGGGGCAGGCAGGGCTAGTGGACAAGGTGAAGGTAGGGCAGGAGGAACGGGGTCATGCAGGGAACCACCTGGTCAGGTAGGAGGCAAAGTATCGTCCTCGCAAATGTCCTCAATGGAGAGGAGGAAGAAGTCAGGGCACGGAGCGGTGATGAGCACACGGGGGGAGCCAAGAGCCTGAGCAGTGGTCATAGCTGGGGGAACGGGCGATGGCAAAGGTGGGAAACTAGGAGGAGAGTGTGGGGAGGGAACAAGCACTTGTCACAGGGTAGGAAGGGGGGAGACGGACAGTGGGCGGCAACGACAAGACAACGGAGGCAAGAGAGGAGGGAAGGACATAGGAAGCGCACACGGGGAAGAGGCCGGGAAACAGAAGTGGGTGTGGGGGGCAAAGGGAGCTCAGAGGATGGGGACAGAGACAGGGGCATAGGGGACACGATGGTTGCTGGAAGAAAAGATGGGAAGGAAAACAAGACTTTGATGGTGGTGGGGGCCACGGCAAGGAAAGGGGAGGGAGCCGACGGAACGAGGGGAGGGTGAACAAAAGTTGGAGTAGGTACAACTAACGGGGGCACATAAGGACTATGGAGAAGGTGAGAGGGAGGGGTAGATGAGGTGGGGAGGCCAGCAGGGGGAGCGAGGGAGAAATACATAGTGTCAGGAGACACCAAAAGATGATCGAGGGACAATAGAGAACCAATACAGACGAGAGCGGTGGTGGATAGGCAGAAGCAAAGGTTGGAGGGGGAAGGGAATGGTCACCACGAAACACGTTGTATGTTACATGCTGAAAGAAGCGTGCGTGACACAACTCTACAATGCAATACACGACGGGATCCCAAAACCGATGCACTCAAGAGTGAGGAGCACCACCAAGAGTGACACAAAGACGGCCAAGCGAAACAAGCTTGCCTGACGGAGAAGGGGGGGTAAGGTAGACAGTGGCCATGGTACCCCACATCATGACCTGGCTAAGGTTTACGTGCCGACCAAAGAACAACTTGAGTGGCGTGGTGTTGGGGGCAAGAGATCGCTACGGAATCGTCTTCCATTCCCAAGTGTGGTAGCATGCACCCTCAGACCAAAAACTCTGACCATGGTTAAGGAAAACAGCCTCGACCATCATGTTGCGGACACCCTCAATAAGGGTGCGGTTCCAATATTCTGCAACCCCATTCCATTGAGGATAATAGATGGCAAAGAGATCATGAACAGCTCCCTCACGATCAAAAAATGGTTGTGGTGTCATCAAACAACTCATTGCCACCATCGGAGCAAAAGCAGAGGATCTGGTAACGACTCTCGCGCTCAGCAGATGCGTACCACAAGAGGATGGCTGCTGCAATATCGCTCTTTGCTAAAAAAAGAAACCCCACATGAAGCATGAGTAGTCGTCAATCAGGCTAAGGACGTACGTGGCATGCTCAGCAAGGGACTTAACTAGGAGAGGACCGAGGATGTCAGCATGAAATAGTTTGAAGGGCGCAGAAGCACGGGAAAGGGAGGACGGAAACGAGAGGAAATGCACCTTACCGACAGCACAAAAAGTGCATTCAGCAGCATAGGGGACACGGAACAAGGGGCCGGACAGCCCATCGACTGGGAGGGAACAAAAGAGAGGTGTAATGGCCGAGGCCGGGAGATGAAAAAGGCGACAATGAAGGAGATGTGAGTGGACAGAGAAAGAGAGCGATGAAAGCGTGATAGCATCGGCCGTGTGGGCAGATACAGAGTGGGGGCCAAGAACTTGATAGATGCCTTCACCAGGAGGCAACAACTATAAAGGACAATATGCCCACTAGTGTGATCAGTGACAACAACAAGAGCAAGTGCATAAGTGGTAGAGAAGCTGCAAGCATCGAGCGCTGGGACAGAAAGGAGGGAGAAGTCAAGGTAAGGAACATAGAGAGCATAGGACAGGGACAAGTCACATGCAAGGGACGTCAAGAAAACAGTACCAACACCAAGAACATGCAGGGGTGCTCCATTACTAGTGAAGACGGCCGTGATGATAGATACAGAGCTGAATGATGTGAAGAGTTCACGAACAAGGCACATATGATCGATGGCTGCTCCGTCAATGACCCAAGATGGAGACAGGACACACTCAGTGTTGGAGAGAAAGTAAT
>SZWC01002902.1:82552-93827 GCA_023375785.1 Penium margaritaceum
TGCCCCAAAATTATATTAGCACGGTGTATTTGATAGTGTAAAGAAATGGAGTGATGAGAAACTGACAGAAAACACTGATACATCCCCTCACACTTCCCAATACAAACTGCCAATTCACTCTCCCTTATCGCCCTCCCTCCCCCTCCCCCCTTCCCACATTCCAGGTTCAACACCACAGGCACAACATGTGCGAGTCCGATTCGCATGCTGATACACTAGTGTACACATATGACCCTTCCCATAATGAAATTCCCAATACCAACTGCAAATGGACTCTCCCCCTCCCTCCTCCGCTCTCCTCCCCCCTTCCATCTCCAAAAAGGGTATCAACAGAGTATACCAGACAGTTAATAAATAACGATTGATGAGAAGCTAGAGGAATACATTAATGTATCCCCCCCTTACACTTTCTCATACAAAATACCAATACAATTCCCCCCTCCCCTCTATAGTCCAGGCGCAAGACCACGCCCACAAAACATTTCATGCTAATTCTCATGCTCATATACTAGTGTACACGTTTGACCCTGCACACAATAGACTTCCCAGTACAAACTGCCAATGCACTATCTCCTCCAAACACCCCTCCCGTCCACACTCCAGACCCAACACTACAACAACAACACATGCAAGTCAACTATTCATGCTTAACACACTAGTGTTCACATTTGAATCTGCCCACGATGCGATTCCCAATACAAGCTTCCAATGCACTCTCTCCCCCTCCCCATCCCCCATCTCCAAAAACTGGTATTAGAAGAGTGTATTGGACAATGAACAAGAATGGATTTGTGATGAACTGATGGAGTAATGTAGTTGCACCCTAGCACTTCCAAATACAAACTTTCGATACACTCCCCCCCCCCTCCTGCACAGTCCAGCCCCAACATCACAACAAAATCACATAAAATTCTGCGTCTCATGCTCATACACTAGTGTAGACAATCGACCCTGCCCACAATACACTTCCCAATACAAACTGCCAATACACTCCCCTCACCTTCTCCCCCCTCCGCTCCACAGTCCAAGCCCAACACCACACCGACAACATATGCAAGTATGCTTCTAATAAAAATACACTAGTGTACACGTTTGACCCTAACCACAATACACTTTCCTTGTGAAAATGTCATTATCAACTCCCAAACCCCTTCCCTCCATAGTCCAGGCTGAACACCACACCCACAACACATGCGAGCACACTTCTATACACATCTGACCCTCACCACAATACAATCCCCAATACAAACTGCCATTACACTCTATCCCCCACCTCCCCCCCTCCACAGTTCAGGTCCAACACCAAAACGACAACAAGTTCAATTCTGATTCTCATGCTTCAACAATGTTAAACAAATTTGACCATGCCTACAATACAATCTCCCAAAAAAACACCAATACATTATTCCTCCCCCTTCATCTCTCCCTTCATGGTCCAGGCCTAAACCCACACCCACAACACATGCAAGTCAGATTCTCATGCTAATGCACTAGCAAAAAAGACTGAATACATTACATAATAAAGTAAACTACAAATTCCTTAAAGTAAGATGTTATGATTTCGCAAATGATGTTGGTTCCATTACTTTCTTGTGAACATTGTTCTACCTTTGTGCCTATTTGGTAGGTCACAACAATCAGAGTAAACCACATAAATGCACAAGTTCTCATAACACACTGAGTGCAAAAGAAACACTTATGATTGTGTATTTCTATTTACTCCCAACACTGATACTTACAAGAAGCTTCCTTAGATTCATGCAGACAATGCACTGGTTCTTTAGTGGAAAATATTCATACAAGTAAGCATCCCTCACCTCTCCCCTTTGTCCCTCCCTCTGTCCCTCCACCCCTCCATTTGTCTATACCTCCCTACTTCCCTTTGACTCTCTTTACCTCCCTTATCCACCCCCCTCTATGTACCTCTCTGCCTTCCTCCCTATCTTCCTTCCCTCCTGTATTCCATCCCTCCTTCCATCCCTCTCTCGCATGCTTCATGTTCCTCCATCTCTCTCCTCCTCCCATTCTCCATCCCTCCCTCCGCCCATCCCTCCTCCCTGCAACCCTTCCTCCTATCCATTGCTCTTCCTCTATCCCTATCTCTCTCCCGCCCTCTCATACTCCTTATCTCTAAATTTCTCTCCCTCTCCTTCTCTTTTGATCTGATGGTTCCATCCCTCCTCCCATCCAGGCCCTCTGAGTCATGGTTGGTCATCCTAGTATAGTACACTACGAAATCTGTTTAAACTAAACCTGCAACATCATCACTTTCTTGAATTTTCTTTATATGTATGCACGTGTTACGTCACCAGTTCCCTAATGAAGAAATGTAATTTCATTTTAAAGATGAAATCTCATATGTATATTAATAACTTGAGAAAATACTTTATGTTGATTTCAAATTTTCTGCAGTTGTTCTGGGTCATTCTACTTCTTTCCTCCGAAGTCCTTGATGATTTTTGTGTCTATCATGGTCTTATCTTAAACTTTGCAAAGGAGCATTAGATTACATTTCATAATGAAACAGGATTGTGGTGACCTTATTGAATGGTTGTAAGGGCATGTGTACATAAGCTGCTCAATTTTTATGGTGGTCTCCCCACTTTCACCCCAAACAGCCCGAGTGTATCTGATGAGTGTCAGAATGAGATCTGCGTGGTGCGGTCCCGACGTTTGTCTGATCGTCTCTAGTGGTTCACGTCTACTTTTTTGGGCGAATCTGAGACTGAGCGTGAGCTTTCTGGTCGCCTCACGCTATGTGAGCAGGAATTTAGAGACAGTCAGTTTGCGAAGGGAATAACGTCGTTTTGCATTAGTTTTTGAACATGGACATGATCACAACATTTATAGGGCTAATCATGAGATTTCTAACGCACCAAACCGCGCGCAATTTCTCCAAGCCTAGCTCGAGTTATGCTTGCCGAAGCGCAGGTCTCACCCACCACAGAAGCCTGACGCCGCCACTCGCCGTGGCGTCTTCGTTCACGTGCGAAGCGCCTTTCCCAAGGCGCATATCTCATTGCACATGGTTTGGGGGTCCCCTGCATTGTTTTCATGCACCCTACCCACTTTTGGATCGTGTTTGGTGATGGGGTGTGATAAGGTCTGAAACCTGTCCGTGGACCTGCAATCAGAATTTTGACTTAGTCCCCGAGTAACAAAACGTACTACTGAGTTTCGGACGTCGAGCCAGGATTTTGGCTAAGTCCCTCAGTAACAACCTGCACTACAGGATCTGGTGGATGATCCGCCGGATCAGGTGGATCATCCACCGAATGCCTCGGTAGGCTTATCGGAGCATTTTCTCCAGATGGTATTTTTGTTACTCGGTCCGGTCGATTATCGACCGGATTTCGAGTCGCAGCCGGCTCCCAGAGCCGCTGCGCATACCCCAACTTTGGAAGGCCATATCTCCCTCGATACTTGTTTGATTCCAGCAAAACAACTTCCACCGGATTTAGCGACTTGTCAAATTTCAGGAATAATCCTCCATTTTAGGATCCGAGCAGTTTTCGAGTCGCCAGATCCGCCGGAGCGGAGTTTCCACTTTCTGGCGGCTCGTCGGCGCCGCACTTGGGCATGCGGAGGGGCAATTTTTCAACATTCTCCCCCTTGCACCTGCGATGCCCACTGCTCCTCCTTGCTCTCACTCATCTTCCGCTGCGCCCTCTAGCCCATCATAGCTGGTCATCCCAAGTCCGGCCACGCTCATCGCGTGCCGATCCGCTGATGCGCCTTAATCAAGCAATCCGCAAGTATGTTATGCGTGCTGCAGTGCTGCAGCACCACCTGCCCCTTCTCAACCATTTCCCGTGCGTAGTGATAACGCACGTCGATGTGCTTTGTCCTCCTGTGCTGCGTCGGGTTGTCGGTCAACGAGATGGAGCCGGTGTTGTCCTCTTGCACCACCGGAGGCTCCAGCTGCGGCACGCCCAGCTCCCCCAGCAACCTGCGGAGCCACACTGCCTCCTTGACCGCCTCGACCAGTGCGATGTACTCAGCTTCCACTGTGGAGGTGGCGACATGGTCCTGCTTCCTGCTGCACCACGAGACCGCTGCACCAGCGAGGAAGAACACATAGCCGGATGTGGACTTCCGCTTGTCCACATCCCCAGCATAGTCTGCATCCGTGTAGCAGACCAGACGGAAGGGGTCCGCCCGCCCCTTGCCGTTGAACCTCAGGCGCGCTTGCAGGTAGCGGAGGATGCGCTTGACCGCCTGCCAGTGTAGTGGCCCTGGATCAGCCACGTACCTGCTCACTTGGCCCACCGCGTAGGCCAGGTCCGGTCGAGTCGCCACCATGGCGTACATGAGGCTGCCCACCGCCGATTGGTAGGGCACCCCTGTCATATCCTCCCGCTCTTGTTTTGTTTGCTGCGCCATTGCCGCACTCAGTTCACAGGTCGTGGAGACAGGACTGCACACTGGTTTGCAGTTGTCCATGCCGTACCGCTTCAGCACCTCGGCCACGTATTTGGCCTGCCCCAGCTCAAGCGTGCGCGCCCTCCGGTTCCGCGTAATGCTCACCCCGAAGTAGAACTCCAGCTCCCCCATGTTCGACATCTGGAACCTGCTGCTCAGCTGCTCTTTCAGCTCCTGTAGGCTCGGCAGGTCTGAGGAGCACAAGATCAGATCGTCCACGTAGAGTGTGACAATCTGATGGAGCTTCTTGCTGTGCCGCACATACACACTGTGATCCGCCTCACAGCGCTTGAAGCCGAGTTGTGCCATGAAGCTGTCCATCTATTGGTACCAGCATCGGGGCGATTGTTTTAGCCCGTACAAGGACTTCCGCGGCTTGCACACCTTGCCCTCCGGCACCTCCACCCCCTCCGGCACCTCCATGTAGATTTCCTTGTCAATGATGCCATTGAGGAAGGCCGTCTTTACTTCCATTTGGTGGAGCTCCATGTCCTTTGCAGCTGCCACCGCAAGGATCGCCCGGATGCTTGTAAACTTGGCGACGGGGGCGAACGTCTCATCGTAGTGCTCGCCCTTACACTGTGCGTACCCCTTCGCCACGAGCCGCGCCTGTACTTGTCAACCACACCTTCCTTTGTGAACTTGGTCTTGAAGACCCACTTGGAGCAGATGACCTTGGCGTCTTTCGGTCTGTCAACCAGCTGCCATGTGTCGTTTTCAGCAATGGATGCCAACTCCGACTTGATGGCGGCGTCCCACTGCTCCCCCTCGGGCCGCGCAAGCGCCTCTTGCACGGTCGTTGGCTCCGTTGATGCAGCCAGTATGCACCGCTTCATGCCGATCCATCAACCGGTGCCTGCATCGAAACACTTTCCCGCTCTCCGCTGCCTCCCGCTGCGGCGCGACAGTCTTGGCGGCGTCTTGTTGCTCTGCTGCGATCCTTCCGACTCAGCCCGCTCCGGTGAATCATCGACCGGACGGCTTCCCGAGGATTCCTCCCGCTCTAGTGAACCATCAACCGGACGGGCGGCGCGTCTGGAGGATTGTTCTTCGACGCCCGACGCGAACTCCACCGGGAGTGCGCGCTTCGGCACCCGCGGTGCCTCCTTCAACGGATCATTCCGCCGGATCTCCAGCCCAGCTGCATTGTCGTCGGAGTTCTCCGCGTCGGCTGCTGCACCTGCTGCACCGCCGTGCTCCGACGCCGCATCATCGACCTCCGCGTCCGCCGGCTCCTCCTCGTAGTCAAGGAGCTGGAACCACTCCCCCTGTTTTGGAGTGTTCCTGACGCTCATGTCGTTGCTGCTACTGCTGAAGCTTTGCTGCTCGTCGAACTCGACGTCATGGCTGCGGATGATCTCTTGAGTGCGTGGGTCCCAGAGCCGATACGCCTTTTGCGTGCTCTCGTAGCCGAGGAACAAGCACGGCTTCGCCCGCGGTTCCAGCTTACTGTCGCGTCGTTGCGCCGCCTGCACCATCGCGTGCGCCTTGCACCCAAACACCTTCAGGTGTGCCACGTTTGGCTTGCGCCCGCTCCAAACCTCCTGCGGCGTCTTCCAGCCGCCCTTACCCTTCAGCACCGCTGTTGGGGTCAGGTTGACGGTGTAGCTCGCTGTACGCACAGCCTCCGCCCAGAACCCTCGCGGCAACCCCGCATCCACAAGCATGGTCCGCACCATGTTGAGCAGCGTCTGGTTCGCCCGCTCCGCCACTCCGTTAGAGTGTGGCGAGTATGGTGTAGTGGGTTCCCACTTGATGCACTACTGCTTCATCCACCCGCTGCAGCCCACGTACTCTCCGCCATTGTCGCTGCGTAGCGCTCTGACCTTCCGGCCAGTCTGCCTCTCCACCGCTGCGACGTACTCCTTCAGCCGGTCTAGGATCTTGCCCTTCCGCTTCATGAAGTACACGTAGAGTTTTCTGCTGCAGTCGTCAATGAAGGTGACGAAGTATCTCAGGCCGCCGTTTGATGGCGTTTTGAACGGTCCGCACACGTCGCTATGCACGACCTCCAGCAGGTCCTTTGCGCGAGCCTCGTTCTCGTTGAACGGCTTGCGCCGTGCCTTGCCCAAAATGCAAGGCTCGCACTTTTTGTGCGCTGCTGCATCTACTGCCATGTCTGCACCGTCGATGATGAGGTCGCGCACCATGTCGCGCTTCGCCATCTCCTTAACGATTGCGGGCGCCGAATGCCCCAACCGTCGGTGCCAGAGCTCTAGATCAGCGCTTCCTCCCTTGGCCATGTTGACGACGCGCTCCTGCAAATCTGCTGCCTCAGATGCCGCGGGGACCACCTTGGTCTCCACGATGTACAGACCGCCCTCGCGCTTTGCCTCCAGCACGACCTCGCCGTCGCCGTCAATGCGCACCACTGCGCCTTTCCTGCGGAAGAGCACCTCATACCCCTTGTCCGTCAAGCGGCTGACACTCAAAATGTCAGCCAGGCTGGGGACGTGCTGCACATCACGAATTGTGCACAGCTCCTTTTTACCGCCCACCACGACTTCCACCTCCACGTCGCCTTGGCCGGCCGCCGGCTCGACTTTGTCGTTCGCAACCACCATCGACTTGGAGGACTTCTCGTAGGTGACGAACCCCACCTTCTCGACTTGGGTGTGCTCCTCGGCCCTGGAATCCAAGCACCGCCTGTTGGCATTCTTGAGGAAGTGGTTCTTGTTGCCGTTGAGGAGCGACCTGCCCTTGCTGTTTTTGCTGCCGGTCTTCGCCTCCTCCGGGCACTCACGGGCCCAATGGCCCTCCTTGCCGCAATTGCGGCACGCACCTTTCCTGGTGCCCTTCTTGTCGCCGCCCTTTCCGCCACTTCCTCGGCCCCCGCTTCCGCCATCCCGAGTTTTGGTGACAAGGGCCGATGAGGAAGACGAGGACTCCCCGCAGCTCTGTCGCTGTGCCTCGTTGCAGATGTACTCTGCGACCGCGCCATAGGTGAGCTTGTCCTCCGACCATCCTCCAAGGACGGTGATGAGTGGGCCCCAACAGTCAGGTAGGGCCATGAGAAGGGCCATAGCCTGCAGGTGCATGTCGATCTTCCACCCCACGTCATTGCATTGCGAGGCGAGCGACTCGATCTGCTGCATGGCGGAGATGACATCATCTCCCTCCTCGATTCTCACCGTGAGGAGCCACTTCATCGCGAAGATTTTGTTCGCGAGCGACTTGGATTGGTGGATGGCTCAGAGCTTTTGCCAAGCTTTGGCTGCCAGTTTGCAGCCTTGGAAGTAGTCCAACTGCGACTCGGCCGTCCCGGACACCAGGAGCATGAGCGCCTCCGTGTTCTTCTTTTCGAAGGCCTGCTTCTCCGCGTCCATAGCAGTCGCCTCTGTGAGCACCTCCTTTCCCAACATGACGTCCATCAGCCCCTTATGCGAGAGGTGCACCTCAAACTGCCACCTCCATAGCCCAAAGCCCGGGCCGCCCGCATACTTCTGAATGGGCTGCGTCTCCTTGTGCGCCATGTGCGCAGCTACTATTCCGACGAGTTCTCAGAACTTCACGACGACGTCCAAGATGACGATCCCGTGCGCTGCTGAAGACGCGAACGTTGGAGGCGTTCAGACCGGTGGGCCCATAACCCTTTGTCAGGATGAGATCCGCGTGGTGTGGTCCCGACGTTTGTCTGATCGTCTCTAGTGGTTCACGTCTACTGTTTTGGGCGAATCTGAGACTGAGCGTGAGCTTTCTGGTCGCCTCACGCTATGTGAGCAGGAATTCAGAGACAATCAGTTTGTGAAGGGAATAACGTCGTTTTGCGTTAGTTTTTTAACATGGACATGATGACAACATTTATAGGGCTAGTCATGATCTTTCCAACGTACCGAATCGCGCGCAATTCGGCCAAGAGTAGCTCAAGTTATGCTTGCCGAAGCGCAGGTCTCATCCACCACAGAAGCCTGACGCCGCCACTCGCCGTGGCGTCTTCGTTCACGTGCGAAGCGCCTTTCCCAAGGCGCATATCCCATTTCACATGGTGTGGGGGTCCCCTGCACTGTTTCCATGCACCCTACCCACTTTTGGGTCATGTTTGGTGATGGGGTGTGATGAGGTTTGAAACCTGTCCGTGGACCTGCAGTCAGAATTTTGACTTAGTCCCCAAGTAACAAAACGTACTACTGAGTTTCGGACGTCGAGCCAGGATTTTGGCGAAGTCCCTCAGTAACA
This sequence comes from Penium margaritaceum, assembly GCA_023375785.1. Classification (NCBI taxonomy): domain Eukaryota; kingdom Viridiplantae; phylum Streptophyta; class Zygnematophyceae; order Desmidiales; family Peniaceae; genus Penium; species Penium margaritaceum. The sequence continues at coordinate 91,151 of SZWC01002902.1, forward strand.
ACCTGCACTACTGGATCCGGTGGATGATCCGCCGGATCAGGTGGATAATCCACCGGACGCCTCGGCAGGCCTATCGGAGCATTTTCTCCAGATGGTATTTTTGTTACTCGGTCCAGTCGATTATCGACCGGATTTTGAGTCGCAGCCAGCACCCAGAGCTGGTGCGCATACCCCAACTTTGGAAGGCCATATCTCCCTCGATACTTGTCCGATTCTGGCGAAACAACTTCCACCGGATTCAGCGACTTGTCAAATTGCAGGGGCAATCCTCCATTTAGGATCCGAGCAATTGTCGAGTCGCCAGATCCGCCGGAGCGGAGTTTCCACTTTCTGGCTGCTCATGGGCGCCTCCCGGCGCCGCACTTGGGCATGCGGAGGGGCAATTCTTCAACAATGAGTACATTGAAGATTGAATCGTGGACAAAGGAAAAATGTACATTTATGTAGTGTCTGATTTTGCCACCAATCCCTCCAAAATAGCAAGGACATTGGGGGAGTGTAGTGGGTGGTGTTTCGTGGATAGGCAGAAAAATAAACACAAGTGTATATTCACACTTGTGTATTGAATCTTCCCCCAAAGAGATGTATTCCCCAATTCACTGCCATTCAAAAAAACATTGAATCAAAAACCAACTTGTTGGCACACTACTCTATGAACACTTTAGAAAGAAGAAACAACACCTTGATAAGTGGTTGGACCCCCTCCCTCCTTTCCCCCAAATACTCTAGTGTAGTGGAGGGGTCTGTCGGAGAATGTATCGTAGATGTGTAGCCATATGTACATAAGTGTTTCCGACACTTGCGTATAAAATGAGCCTCCCTCCATATGTTCTTTCCAACACTGCAAGTCACGTTTGACATTGTGGGAGGATGGGAAACAGAAAGTCCTCCCTCTAAGACAGGAGCAGANTATGTGGTGGTTGTATTGAAGTGTGAATCTAGTACCCAAAAAGAAAAAAGAATACTCGTGTGTATTCTTTAGAAATGATAATCGTATTGACCAAGAACATCGATTGAAGTAAGCTGACAAGCTCTAGGAGGACTAGAAAATCAAACACCTGCATAGAAGCAGAATATGCTATTGGCACCTGGCAAACAAAAACAACACCTCAATCAGATGTGCCCTCCTCTCCAAATCACCGTCAGAATATTGGAGGGGTGTATTGGGGAGTGTCTCTTACATCCATACCTAAATGTAAAAAATTGTATCTATAAACCCGTGTACTACATTGGCCTGCTTCTGGATACACTATCCAATACACCCTCGTAATGCACTTTGATTTTGAGGAGACGCACACGCAGCAGCGGAAAGTGAGACCCCTACCCCCCTCCCCAAATGTAAAACTGTGTATTGGAGGTGTATCGGTGCATGTAGCTGGTAGACAATAGATAGAATACATAAGTGTATCCTTTGTGAAGGCGTATGCAGTCAATCCACAACATCAATCATCGTGAAAGTTTATGGAAAACATTCCATAGATAGATTTGAAAAAATTAAATGCGGGCTCTTTCTCGGACGCAAAGTGCTAGATCAACACATTGCAATAATAACACCTAGAACATAGCCTCACCCCCTCCTGAATTAAAATTTGTGCCCGTATTGGAGGATTGTATCGGGAATTAAATCATATGAAAGACTAAAAAATGCACAAAACTTAAATCATTAACTTGTGTATCACATTGGTCCCTTCAAGTACACTATCCAATACAAATTTACATTATACTATAAAATTTACGACAGAAGGGATTGGATACAAGGAATCATACCCCCTTATCATCATCACCATTATTGGCATGATAATTGAAAACAACATTGCCTTGACCCAAATCAGATAACCCACACACCCCTTTCTTGATCCCACCATCCCTCTGATGGAAACTGGGGCAGCCCTCAGGGAGGTGATCAGGCTCACCAAGAGCCACCTAGGGAGGACCAACTGTTTGTGAGAGGGAGTTGCAGGTTGTACAGACAGAAATTACGGAAGCGAATGTGGGTTTGCAAAGAACGCGAATGTCTGAATCGACTCTTGAGTGAGAAATTACATTAGCACAGCTTTCTAAAAATCCTAAGTATGCCTCATTTTGCACATGGAGCTGGAAGAACCACTCTGTCAAAGTTCACCTCCTAGCACACTCCTAGCCTGGTGGGATGAGCGGCAGTCACACTCTCACACAAGAGAATTACCATCCCTGCCATGTGCACAACCAATAATCTTGGTGGGGACCTTCCTTGAAGCTTCCTGAAGGTTCTCCTGCCGCCTTTCTACCTTGAAGGCCAATCCAAACCTCCCTGACCGATAATTTTGGCCATTATTGGTCCTCGTAGTGCAGGAGCTGTCCCTTGAACCGGACCCATTGCCACCAAACCTTGAAAATCCATATCTCCTTCAAATCGACTCCGAAATGAGTTCCGTAAAGTGCTACAGAACCAGAAAAATATCCTCTATTCACTGTTGTGACCTCATGATTTTTATCGAGTAACCCACTTTGATCACTTTTTTCGCAACCCATGATCCAACACCCTCCTAATCTTCCTCCACTTCTTCCTCTCTCCATATGCATCTCTATCTACATCTCCCCTTTCTCTCTCTCCCTCTCTCTCTCTCTTACTCTATCTCTCTCTCTCCGTCCCTCTCTCTCTCTCTCTCTCTCTCTCTCTCTCTATGTGTCTCCCTAT
>SZWC01002902.1:94478-123205 GCA_023375785.1 Penium margaritaceum
CTATCTATCTATCTATCTATCTATCTATCTATCTGTCTATCTATCTATCTATCTATCTATCTATCTATCTATCTATCTATCTATCTATCTATCTATCTATCTATCTGTCTATCTATCTATCTATCTATCTTTCTATCTATCTATCTATCTATCTATCATTGGAGTCGAGATTCCATTCCATTTTCTGGACCTCTTGCAGCACGTTGTCGAACGACTGCAAAAATGCGGGTATCGATTCTCCTTCGCTCACTCTCATCGACATCAACCTTTGGAAGATGAAGAGCCGGTTTTCTAGGGTGTTTGATTGATGCACGCGTGCAAGTTTTGCGTAGGCCTCGGTAGCCAACGTGCATCCTGTGATGTGGGAGTGTTGAGTCTCATTGATGGACGTCACAAGAATGGCGAGAGCCATGTTGTTCTTCATCGTCCATGCTGCAAGGTCAGCCGCATACGTCGTCACCGTCGCATCGGCGGGTGCTGTCTCAGTCCCTTTTAGGATGTCGAGGTAGCCACGCACGTTCATGATAATCTCAAACTGCCATTTCCACAAGGGAAAACCTGTCCTCGTGAATTTGGACATACCGGCCTCAAGGCGGGCTTGAGTTGGATCCGCCATTTCCTGCGGTTGCTTGTCTTCTCTGCTTCACTGCTACTCTGCTTCGTTGAGGCCGATGAGGCTGATGAGGCTGCTGACTGTGACCGTTGTCAAAGGTGCAGTTGGTTCCGTTGCATACCCCTCCCGCCGATGATCGCCTAAGGCGATGGTGCCGTCGTGAGATAACGGACTCAGGGTTGTACCACCTTCTAAAAAGGGGTAGAGCTTAATGCCATTGGGGCTCGAGGGTCTTGTCCAACATGAACAGAGCTGTTCCTCGTCCCCTAGTGCGCTACGTGCGCGCACCCTACCTGAAGAAGCCGATGGAGCCAATGGAGTAGATTGGAGCCGTCCGATCTTCGTGTACCTGTTGTACCTCTGCGCCCTGCAAGAGCACGCGCTAGTCGTTCTTGGAAGCGTGCCTTAGAACCAGAAGTGTGGGCCCATAACCCTTTGTCAATGCGCCGGATAGCAACGGTCTAGAAAACGGGTCCCCACATGGGAGGCCGCCAACCGCTCTTGGCTTTGCAACCAAGATAACATATCACCCTCGAACGAGGGATCCACACTTTAGGTTCGTTTGGTTTGCAACCTCACAAAGTCTGCATGTTGGTCTTTAGTGTCTACCTTTGGTTGGAAACTCTGTGAGAAGTCTCAGAGGTAAGAACTATAAATGGATGCATGCAAGGTACAGGCTTTTATACTTGCAGAGCTTTGCTAAAGCTTCTGCTTGTAGTGGCTCCACTGGAGCCAACCTCAACCTACAGTCCTACTTGGCGCGTCCTTAGATCGCCAAGTGTCATCCTCAAGGCAGGCTCTAGTAAGCTTCCTAGAAGCTTCCTGTCCCAGTTTGGGCCACAAAGAAGATTGCGGCCATCATGGGGTTCCAACCCGCGACCTCTCGTTTGAGACTCCGGTGCCTATTCAACCAAGCCAAAAAGGTATGGTTCCTTTGATGAGCCACAGGGGACATACCCATTATGGGCAGTGCATTCCTGGCCCATCTCAGAACAGACCAAGGGGACGTACTCCATAGAACAATGCATGCCTTGTCTGTATGTGTAGCTAGCAAGCTAGGCAGTGGACAAGGTACTACTCTTTCAACAACTACAGCTTTCCTCTATGAGAAGGTCAACAAGGAAGAGATGATGGAGGTGCCCAAAGGAGTCAAAGCTCCCAAGGGCAAGGTATGCAAGTTGGTGGAAGCGCTCTATGGGCTGAAACAGGCCCCAAGGATTTGGTACAAAGAGATAGAATGTTTCATGACCGGTCTCTCCTTCGCGCATTGCCAAAATGACCCGAGCATGTACGTGCACGATGATAGGTGTGGGTTGATACTCGTTGCATTGTATGTGGATGATTTGATCATCTGCTCATCTTCATTCAAGCTGCTAGATGAGCTAAAGTCTGACCTCAGCAAAACATTCAAAATGAAGGACATGGGTCCTCTCGAGTACTACCTCGGGATCGCCATCCACCGCAACCGAGTACCACGCACCATCGAACTCAACCAAACCAAGTACATTGGTGAGGTACTAAAGCGGATTCCCTGGTATCAAGAAATCCATGTGGTGCGGTCCCGATGTTCTTCTAATAATCTTTAGTGGTTCACGTCTTCTGTTTTGGGGGAATCTGAGAGTGAGCATGAGCTTTCTGGTCGCCTCACGCTATGTGATCAAGAATTTAGAGACACTCAGTTTGCAAAGGGAATAACAGCATTTTGCATTTTGGTTTTTGAACATGGACATGATCAGAAAATTTATAGGGCTAGTCATGAGCTGTCCAGTGCACTAAACCGCGCGCAATTCAACCAAGCGTAGCCCAAGTTACGCTTGTCCAAGCGCAGGTCTCACCAACCACTGAAACGCCTAACGCCTCCGTGGCGCGCACACGCCCTGGCGCCTTCTTTCACGTGCGAAGCGCCTTTCCCAAGGCGCAGATCCCATTGCACGTGTTGTAGGGTTCCCCTGCACTGTTTTGACGCACCTCCCCCACTTTTGGGTCGAGTTTGGTGATGGGGTGTGACGAGGTTCGAAACCTGTCCACGGACCTGCAGTCAGAATTTTGACTAAGTCTCCGAGTAACAAAACACACCACTGAGTTTCGGACGCCGAGCCCGGATTTTGGCTAAGTCCCTCAGTACCAAACTGTAGTACAGGAACCGGTGAATTATCCACCGGACGCCTCGGCAGACCTTCCAGAGCAAAATCTCCAGATGGTACTTTTGTTACTCGGTCCGGTCGATTATCCACCGGATTTTGAGTCGCAGCCGGCTCCCAGAGCCGCTGCGCACACCCCAACTTTAGAAGGCCATATCTCCCTTGATACTTTTCCGATTCCAATGAAACAACTTCCACCAGATTCAGCGACTTGTCAAATTTAACATGTAGTTATTCGTTTTAGGATCCAAGTAATTCTCAAGCTTCTATATCCGCTGGCGTGGAGTTTTTGCTTTCTGGCGGCTCGTCGGCGCCTCCCGGCACTGCGCTTTGGCATGCGGAGGGGCACCTTTTCAACATTCTCACCCTTGCACCTGCCATGCCTGCTGCTCCTGGTTTCTCTCACTCATCTTCCGCCGCCGCTCCAGCCCATCATAGCTATTCATCCCGAGCCCGGCCATGCTCATCGCGTGCCGGTCCGCGGGTTGCGCTTTGGTCAAGCAATGCGCAAGCATGTTGTGCATGCTACAGTGCTGCAGCACCACCTACCCCTTCTCCACCATGTCTCGTGCATAGTGATAATGCATGTCAATGTGCTTCATCCTCCTATGCTGCGTCCGGTTGTTGGTCAGCGAGATGGAGCCGGTGTTGTCCTTTTGCACCACTGTAGGCTCCTGTTGCGACACGCCCAACTCCCCCAACAACTTGTGGAGCCACGCCGCCTCCTTGACAACCTCGTCCAGCGCAATGTACTATGCTTCCACTATGGAGGTGGTGACGCAGTCCTGCTTCCTACTGCACCACGAGACCGCTGCACCAACGAGGACAAACACGTAGCCCGATGTGGACTTCCGCTTGTCCACATCCCCAGCGTAGTCTGCATCCGTGTAGCAGACCAGATACCAAGGGTCCGCCCTCCCTTTGCCGTCAAACCACAGGCGCGCGTGCCGCATTGCCTACAGGTAGCGGAGGATGCGCTTGACCGCCTGCCACTGTAGTGGCCCTGGATCAGCCACGTACCTGCTCACTTGGCCCACCGTGTAGGCCAGGTCAGGTCAAGTCGCTACCATGGCATACATGAGGCTGCCCACCACTGATTTGTAGAGCACCCCTGCCATATCCGCTTGCTCTTCTTTTGTTTGCGACGCTATTGCCGCACACAGATCACAGGTTGTGGAGACATGACTGCACACTGGTTTGCAGTCCTCCATGTCGTACCGCTTCAGCACCTCAGCCACGTATTTGGCCTCTCCAAGCTCAAGCGTGCGCACCCTCCGGTTCTGCATAATGCTCACTCCGAGGTAGAACTCCAACTCCCCCATGTCCAATATGTGGAACTTGTTGCTCAGCTACTCTTTCAGCTGCTGCCAGCTTGGCAGGTCTGAGGAGCACAAGATCAGATCGTCCACGTAGAGTGCAACAATCTGATGGAGCTTCTTGCTGCGCCACACGTACACGCTATGATCCGCCTCACAGCGCTTGAAGCCGAGTTGTGCCATGAAGATATGCATCTGTTGGTACCAGCATCGGGGTGATTGTTTTAGCCCGTACAAGGACTTCCGAGCTTGCACACCTTGCCCTACGGCGCCTCCACCCCCTCGGGCACCTCCATGTAAATTTCTTTGTGGATGATGCCGTTGAGGAAGGCCGTCGTTACGTCCATCTGGTGGTGCTCCATATCCTTTGCGGCCGCCACCGCAAGGATCGCCCGGATGCTTGTGAACTTGGCGACGGGGGAAAATGTCTCATTGTAGTACTCGCGCTTACGCTGTGCGTACCCCTTCCCCACGGTCCGCACCTTGTACTTATCAACCACACCTTCTTTCGGGAACTTGGACTTGAAGACCCACTTGGAGCCGATGACCTTGGCGTCTTTGAGCCTGTCAACCAGCTGCCATGTGTCGTTTTTAGCAATGGATGCCAAGTCCGACTTGATGGCGGCGTCCCACTGCTCCTCCTTGGGCCGCGCAAGCACCTCTGTTGATGTAGCCAGCATGCACCGCATCATGCCAATCGATCGACCAATGCCTACGTCGAAATGCTTCCTTGCTCTCCATTGCCTCCCGCTACGACGCGGCAATTTTGGTGGTGTCTCGTCGCTTTCCTGTGATCCTTCCAACTCTGCCCGCTCCATTAAATCATCGGCCAGATGGCTCCCCGAGGATCTCTCCCGCTCCGGAAAATCATCGACCCAACGGGCGGTGCGTCGGGAGGATTTTTCTCTGACACCTGACACAAACTCCGCCGAGAGTGCGCGCTTCGGCACCCACGGTGCCTCTTCAATAGATCATTCCACCGGATCTCCAACCCAGGTCCATCGTTGTTGGATTCCTCTGCGTCAGCTGCTACACCTGCTTCACCGCCACACTCTGACGCCGCATCATCGACCTTCGCATTCATCGGCTCCTCCTCGTAGTCAAGGAGCTGGAACCACTCCCCCTGTTTTGGAGTGTTACCAATGCTCCTTTCATTGTTGCTACTACTGAAGCTCTGCTGCTCGTTGAACTCGACGTCACACCTACAAATGATCTCTTGCGAGTGCGAGTCCCGGAGCCGGTACGCCTTTTGCGCGCTCTCGTAGCCGAGGAACAAACATGGCTTCGTTTGTGATTCCAGTTTGTTTTCGCGTTACTACGCCGCCTGCACCATCGTGTGCGCTTTGCACCCGAACACCTTGAGGTGCGCCACGTTTGGCTTGCACCCGCTCCAAACCTCTTGCGGCGTCATCCAGCCGCCCTTACTCTTCAACACCGCTGTTGAGGTGAGGTTGATGGTGTAGCCCGCTATACGCACAGCCTCTGTCCATAACCCTCGCAGCAACCCTGCATCCACAAGCATGGTCCATACCATGTTCAGTAGCGTCTGGTTCAACCACTCCGCAACTCCGTTGGACTATGGCGAGTATGGCGTAGTGGATTCCCACTTGATTCTGTGCTCCTTCATCCACCTGTTGTAGCCCATGTAGTCTTCACCATTGTCGCTGCGTAGTGCTCTTACCTTCCAGCCAGTCTGCCTCTCCACCGATGTCACGCACTCTTTCAGCCGGTCCAGGACCTTGCCTTTCTACTTCATGAAGTACACATAGAGCTTCCTGCTGCGGTCATCGATGAAGGTGATGAAGTATCTTAAGTCGCTGTTTCACGCCATTTTGAATGATCCGCACACTTCGTTGTGCATGACCTCCAGCAGGTCTTTTGCGCGAGCCTTGTTCTCATTGAACGGCTCGCGCCTTGCCTTACCCAAACTGCAAGGCTCCCACGTTTCGTGTGCTGTTGCATCTGCTGCCTCGTCTGCTCCACCATTGATGACAAGGACGGACACAATGTCACGCTTTTCCATCTCCTTGACGGTTGCAAGAGGCAAATGCCCCAACCGTTGGTGTCAGAGCTCCAAATCAGTGCTTCCTCCCTTGGCCATGTTGACGATGCGCTCTTGCAAATCGGCTACGTCGGATGCCGCAGGGACCACCTTGGTCTCCATGATGTAGAGACCGCCCTTGCACTTCACCTCTGGCACGACCTCACCGGCGCTGTCGATGCGTACCACTGTGCATGTCCTGTGAAAGAGCACTTTATACCCCTTGTCTTTCAAGCGGCTGACACTCACGATGTCAGCCAGGCTGAGGACGTGCTGCACGTCATAAATTGTGCACAGCTCCTTATTGCCCACCACGACTTCCACCTCCACGTTGCCCTGGCCGGTCGTCGACTTGAATTTGTTGTTCGCGACCACAATCGACTTGGAGGACTTCTCTTAGGTGATGAACCCCACCTTTTCGACTTGGGTGTGCTCCTCAGCCCCGGAATCTAGGCACCAGCTGTTGAGCTTCTTGAGGAAATGGTTCTTATTGCCGTTGAGGAGTGACCTTCCCTTGTTTTTTTTGCCGCCAGCCTTTGCCTCCTCTGGGCACTCACGGGCCTAATGGCCCTCCTTGCCGCAGTTGCGGTACGCACCTTTCTTGGCGCCCTTCTTACCGCTGCCCTTTCTACCGCTTCCTCTGCCCCCACTTCCGCCACCACGTATTTTGGTGACAAGGGCCATTGAGGAAGACGAGGACTCCCTGCAGCTCTGGCACTACGCCTCCTTGCAAATATGCTCTGCGACCGCGCCATAGGTGAGATTGTCCTCCGACCATCGTCCGAAGACGGTGATGAGTGGACCCCATCTGTCAGGTAGGGCCATGAGGAGGGCCATAGCCTGCAGCTGCGTGTCGATCTTTCACCCTAAGTCATTGCATTGTGAGGCAAGCGACTCGATCTGTTGCATGGCAGAGATGACATCATCTCCCTCCTCGATTCCAACTGTGAGGAGCGGCTTCATCGCAAAGATTTGATTCACGAGCGACTTGGATTGGTGGATGGTGCAAAGCTTTTGCCAAGCTTCGGCTGCCAGCTTGTAGCCTTGGAAGTAGCCCCACTATGACTCGGTTGTCCTGGACACTGAGCATGAGTGCCTCCGCGTTCTTCTTATTGAAGGCCTGCTCCTCCGCGTCCGCAGTAGTTGCCTTTGCAAGCACCTCCTTTCCAAACATGACGTCAAGCAGCCCCTTATGCGCAAGGTGTAGCTCAAACTGCCACTTCCATAGCCCAAAGCCCGGGTCGCCCACATACTTCTGAATGGTTTGCGTCTCCTTCTGCGCCATTTGTGCAGCTTTTACTCCGACGGGTTCTCAGAACTTCACGGCGACGTCCAAGATGACGATCACGCGCGCTACGGAAGATGTGAACGTTGGAGACAATCAAACTTGTGGGACCATAACCCTTTTTCAAGAAATCTGCGGGATGCGGTCCCGACGTTCTTCTTATCGTCTTTAGTGGTTCACGTCTTCTGTTTTGGGCGAATCTGAGACTGAGCGTGAGCTTTATGGTCGCCTCGCGCTATGTGAGCAGGAATTCAGAGACAGTCAGTTTGCAAAGGGAGAAATAGCATTTTGCATTTTTGTTTTTGAACATGGGCATGATCAAAACATTTATAGGGCTAGTCATGAGCTTTCTAACGTGCTAAACCGAGCGCAATTCAGCCAAGCGTAGCCCAAGTTACGCTTGTCGAAGCGTAGGTCTCACCCACCACATAAACACCTAATGCCTCCATGGTGCGCACATGTCGTTGCGCCTTCTTTCACGTGCAAAGTGCCATTCCCAAGGTGCAGATCCCATTGCACATGGTGTAGGGATCCACTGCACTGTTTCAACGTACCTTTGCCACTTTTGGGTGGAGTTTGGTGATGGGGTGTGACGAGGTTCGAAACTTGTCCGCGGACCGTCACTCAGAATTTTGACGAAGTCCCTCAATAACAAACTGCAATACAGGATCCGGTGGTTTATCCACCGGACGCCTTGGCAGACCTTCCAAAGCAAAATCTCCAGATGGTACTTTTGTTACTCGGTCCGGTCGATCATCGTTGGCCCTCCCGGCGTAGTGCTGGGGCATGCGGAGGGGCAACTTTTCAACACCATTGAACTCAACCAAACCAAATAAATTGGTGAGGTACTAAAGCGCTATCACATGGAAGACTGCAAACCTGTTGGCACCCCAATGATGACCGATGGAAAAGTGAAGGCCTCTATGTCACCAAGCAATGGAGCAGAACAAAGGGAGATGCAAGATATCCCCTACTAGTCCGCCGTGGGTAGCATCATGTACGCCATGGTAGGTACTCGTCCGGACATCTACTATGTTGTGGGACAAGTGAGCAGGTTCATGGCCAATCGAAGGCCACAACATTGGCAGGCAGTCAAGCACATCTTGCACTACCTGCAGAAGACACGTCACATGGGCCTCGTCCTTGGAGGCCAAGAAGGTACGGACCCTCTCCGCTTGAAGTTCTACACCGACGCCGACTGGGGAGGAAATCTCGACGATTGGAAATCCACCTCTGGTTACGTTGCATCTTGAATGACGCTGCCATGTCATGGGCCAGTAGGAAGGAGAATTGTGTTTCCGTGTCCACGGATGAGGCACAGTACATTGCTCTGTCTACGTCAGCGGCGGACACTCCATTCCCCCCACGCCCGACACACCGGTAGAAATTAAAAGGGGCTGACACACCAATCTTGCAACCGGAGACGATGGAATCGGCTCCTCAGCAACGTCTGTCACTACTGGTACTGCTACTGTCAGCACTGCTGCTGCTGGCTGGGCATATCTAGCCTGTCGTGCCATCCGCTGTCTCGCTTAGCAAATGCGTACACGAGTGCAAGCACGAAGAGCGAAAGCTGAAGGGACTAATACAAAAATGGAGGGGTCAGAGATCGGGATGAATCCAATTGACTCCAAGACAGAGCGAAGGGCGTCGGATGTGGAGCTGAGGTCGGGAGGCGTGGCACCGACAGGTGATGACACTGTCGGAGGTGAAGATGGCAAGGAGGAAGATGGGGTTGTCTGCAACGGTATGGTGGCAACAGCCAACTCAGAGACCACATGGTCTGTGAGTTGTTGCACCATGCGCTTTAAACCTTGGAGCTTGGCATACAACACAACCATCGCTCCACTGAGGAGTACCACGGTATCGGCTGACGTCTCTTAGTCGGATGGTGAAGAAGATGGGTGCGTCGTATCTAGGGTGGTTGTCACCCGGTAGGGCACTCGCGACAATGGCGCAAGCCTCGGTGTCGATCGCCACAGTAATAGCAGGCAAAGCCATAAGACACTTGAGGCGTGTGCCACGGCTGCAAATGCCACTGTGGAAGCAGTGCCTGCCAGGCATGCGGCACTGGTGCCAACCACTGCACTGGCTGCGCTCCCTGCCACACCAATGGGCTCATATCTGGAGCCTGGCATGGGTGGATACAGAGTACATTCGCTCACGCTGGCATAAGGCCACAAGGGGAGTTAGACAATCAAAGGACAATCTCTCAGACGTGTTGCGATGCCGTCATAAGGACGGCCACCACCACTCGAGTGGTGCTTTGCTGTGCGACTGCTACGGGATTACTATGCTGCTATCACGCGGCTACCGCAATGTGCAACCTCAAGTCACCCTCTGTACTGCTATTGCTATTGCTGCTGCCTACAGCCGTCGTCAACGCCAATGGCGGTGGTCCCTGCCACACTTCCTACGGCTAGTAACGCTACTAGGGGTGCAGCTACGACTGCGGCTGCTGCTGTTGCACCGGTCATTGTTACCAACTGACGACTATGACCCCGAGCCACGTCCCTTTTTTTCTCTTCTTCTTTTCTTCTCCTTTTTTTCTTTCATTTTCGGTTCATTGAACGCTCGGTGCGAGTTGGGTACCCCTTCTAGGGGTGTTTCTCAAGTGCCCTACTTGAGGACCCCCCTTCCCTCCTCTTTTCTATTTTTTTCTAGTGCCACCTCCTCGGGTGCCCCTTTTGAGGTTGTTTTAGAGTGCCCCACTCAAGGACCTCCCCTTGTCCTCTCCCCCTTTTTTTGTGTCCAGGCTCAAACCTCGCTTTGAGGGAGCCTGTCGAGCTCGCTCGCTTGGCAAGCTCGTCGATCCAGCTTACTCGGTGAGCTCATTGATCAAGCTCGCCGGGCGAGCTCATCGAGCGAGCTTGCTTGTAGCGCAAAGCTGCGAGGCAGCTTTGCGCTTCAAGCAAGCGATAGCGGTGGCTACTGCCGCTGCGGCTGCGGCTCCCTCTGCTGCATGCGCTGCTGTTGCTATGCACGTGTGCAGCTGTGGCAGCACGCTATAGGTGCTCGCTGTCACCTCCATAGCTGTTGTTGTTGTCATTGTGCCTGCTACCCGCCGCCGTTGCTACTCCAGCTGCTTGTCGCTGTCACTACTACTACAGCTGCTCGTCGCCGAAACTGCTGCTGCCGCTACTGCTACTGAGGCTGCTACTCTCCGCCGCTGTTGCTGTAGCTGCCAGTGCTGTTGTTTGCCACTTCTGTCATACCTGTTGTTACTGCTCACTACTGTTGATGCCGCCGTTGCTGCAAGCTGCTGCCGCCGCTACACGCTGCCACTGCACCTGGTCGCCGCCACAAGCTATAGTTGCAAGATGCTTCTCCTCCCCTCTTTTTTCTTCTCTTCTGTGTACAGGCCGATAGCCAAACACGGCTGATGCTACCACCGAGTGCTACTGCTGCTGTTTGGTGTGGCTGTGCCCGTAGCCGCTCCCGCTGTAGGTGCTTCCCGCCACCGCTGCTCCTACGGCTACTGTTGCTTGCAGCTGCCTCCACTCTCTTCGCTGCCTCCGCCGCTCCGCTACAACGTAGTCGTGGTGGGTCCCTCCAGGATCTGCTGCTACTACTACGGGTGGCTAGCACTGCAGCCACTTACTCTTGTTGTTGCTGCTGTGTCTCTGCTGCACAACACAACGAGTTGTGGCTCGTTCGCTCTGATACCATGAGAAACTTCCTGGAACCTTCGTAATCGCTTGCCACTTGACTAAGCGTCAGTGCTGAGTCAGTGTGTGATGACAGTCACAAGTCAGGCACGAAACTGCAAGGGTCTGGGTAGGGACACATAAAGAGTATCAGGAAGCTAAAATTGAATGGCATGGCAAAGAGAGATGACAACTGATAAGAACACAACATAAATACATGTCGCGGTGCACGCCTAGTGACGTACGCGCAGTGTCAGTTTGTCCTACAACCAGCCCAAAACCAATGTTTTGGCCGTAACTCTACGTACAGGTATGCAAATGCAACACCGTTTGAACCTAGAGATGCAAAATCTTGAGACTGATGCTACGACTTGCACACGCACAAGTCTGGCATCGATCAGTGGAAAAACAATGCAAAACATGCAAATCGGGCTCGAGATCTAGTCCACCGAGAAAACTCTAGCATCTGCAGAAAAACCGTAAAGGACCCCGGCAAGCACCCGAGATGTCGTGGCAGCTGTCTGGCAGCTGCTGGTGCATGGAGCCACCACTAGTCAGTGCTCCGCTGCCAGCTGCATCCGTATCAGGGATCATGTCACCGTGCTCTCTAGTATTACTGCTCCACACCACTTGTGCGGGGTATACAGGTAATCAAAAGGAAAATCTAGGTAGCAGGTTGGGACAGCAGTGTTGTTGATGCAGCGTGTAGGCTTCCACGCTCGTTGCTTAAGTCTACTGCCCCCTCAGTCTACTGCTCTAGAGTCTAAGTCTAGAAGCTCTGGGTTTGTTACTCAGAAATGCATGCGCCAGTGTTAGCGCCACAAAGCAGCTGAAAACTGAAAGTGACTGATTAGGAATGAAGAATGAGCAACAATGGGAGACCCCTCCAAGTTCTAGCTCCCCCCCCAGCTCTGTAGAGCTTGTCACTCAGCTAACCAGCCAATCAGAAAACAGACCTAGACCTATCTTCTGGCAGGCAGGATTCTCTCGGTAAGCCCTGCCAGACGCCCGACAGCCCAAAACCCGGGCATCATCCGTTTCGGACCATACCGAAATACCGACGCTGCAAACACAATCTTGCGGTCAGAATCAGCTAGAAATCAGCAGCAAAGAGTTATGGCTACCTGAACCAAGGCAGTGCCTATGATTGTCTATGATAGCAAATAGTGCCATGCAACACAAGACATGGACCCTAGGCAAAGCATGACACTACAGACACAACGATACAGTCAAATCCAGTGCCTCACGCATGCAGACACCATCTGCGGTGGTAGTGACTGCCGGCGGCCCGACAACCGAGAAGGCCTGCCGATGGAGCTGAGCATGTCGCCGTGGAGAGGTGGCTCCAACGAGCTGCGAGTAGGCTTCACCGTGCGTAGGCTCCATCGGACGACACTCCAACATCGTCGAATCTTGCCATCACTCATCTGCACGCCGATGTATACAAGCCAAGAGGACACAATAGAGCACAATGAGGATGCGCAAAAACCAACACTCCCCCATCACTCACAGGCGTAGTGCACATGGGCGGGCAGAGACACAGTCAACAGTCAGACTCCCCAAGAGGATGCAGAGATGCAAGCAGGGACATAGAGAGCAACTCACGAACACACACCGGCTGCACAGACAGCCTTCTTGAACGAGTCGCGCTTCAATGCCTTGGTCAAGAAGTCAGCCAGCTGTCGTGCTGTCTCAACCCACACAATGCTGATGTTGTCTTCATGCAACAACAAACGTACATAATGATACTCAACGTTGATGTGCTTTGCGTGTCTGTGATGCACGCCTTCATTGTCGGCGATGGTCATGGCACTCTCATTGTCACAATGCAACGTGATGTATACGATGGACCGATGCAACTCAGACAACAGACGACGCAACAACACACTCTCACACGCGCCTGAGCCAAGGGCCACGTACTCAGCCTCAGCAGTGCTACGTGAAATGCNATGTTGTCTTCATGCAACAACAAACGTACATAATGATACTCAACGTTGATGTGCTTTGCGTGTCTGTGATGCACGCCTTCATTGTCGGCGATGGTCATGGCACTCTCATTGTCACAATGCAACGTGATGTATACGATGGACCGATGCAACTCAGACAACAGACGACGCAACAACACACTCTCACACGCGCCTGAGCCAAGGGCCACGTACTCAGCCTCAGCAGTGCTACGTGAAATGCACCCCTGCTAGCCACTGCGCCAGGACATTAGCGTGCCACCGACCAGAAAAATCCAGCCTGTGCAAATCTTACCGTCTGGACTGCCGGCCCAGTCATTGTCAGTGTAGCCCACAGCGACCACAAACGGCTGGCAGCGGAAGATGAGACATCACCGAGGAGTCAAGACGACATAGCGCAGTACCCGGATCGCGGCTTCGAAGTGGAGGTGACGCGGCTCCTGAGAAAATTCAGCCAAGAGGTTGACGACGAATGCGATGTCTGGGCGTGTCGTCATCGCCAGGAACATCAGTGACTCGATGACTCGCAGATACGTGGTCACGTCACCTGGCTCCCCCACAACGGTTGGGTCAGGACTCTTCAACTTCACCTGGCCATCAGGTGACATGGGTGAAGATGCGCTTGGCATGAAGGGTAGGTCCTCGGCGAAGCGAGTGGACAGGGTCTGCACATAGGCAGCCTGGTGGACGTGCAGGATGCCCTGGGAGCGATCATACTCGAGCTCCATGCCTAGAAAGACTCGAGCAGACCCGAGATCCCTTCATCTGTTAGACGGTGTGCAACAAATCCTTGACACGCTGGATGGCAGCCATTTTAGGCAACACAATGAGGAGATCTTTGACGTAGACCAGGACAGCGGCGAAGGTCTGGCCTCGCGGGCTAACGAGCGGTGCGGGGTCAGCGGTGCTGCGCTGGAGGCCGCCACGGAGGAGCGTGCTGCTGATCTCCTGGTTCCAGTACCGAGGCGACTGCTTCAGGCCGTAGAAGACCTTCCGCAGTCGCCAGACTCTCCCATTGTCGTTCTTAAGGCCTATACACTGCACCATGTAGAGCTCCTCACCCTTCGGTGAACCATGGAGGAAGGCGTTACTCACGTCCATCTGATGCAGCTCCCACCCATGCTGGGCAGCCATGCTAAAGAGCGCACGGCTCTTGGAGAACCGGCCAACTGGGGCAAAGATCTGGTCGTAATCAACCCTAAGGATCTATGCAAATCCCTTGGCTATGAGGCGGGCCTTGTACTTGTTCAAGGATCCGTCGGGCTTCCATTTGCACCAAAAGACCCACTTGGCACCGATGGCCTTCCGACGTGGAGGGAAGTCGACGAGGTCATATACGTGGTGCTGCTCGATAGCAGCGAGCTCGTCAACGCAGGCAACATCCCAGTGTGCGACCTCAGGAGAGGCTCGAGCCTCATGCAAGTTGGCTTGGTCCTCCGGGCGTGCTATTGAGCGGACTAAGAGAGCGTGTGCATCTCGAGCTCCAGGTAGGATGCGTGCGAGTGCAGCTGTGATAGCATGCCGATGCTCGTGATGAAGCATGACGTAGCCCACTGCAGAGCTAAGGTGAAGGTCAGCAATGATAGCTGAAGTGGTCAAGCTGAGGGCCTTGGTACCAGGGTACCCACTCACGACCGTAGGAATGGAAGACACACGTGGAGCGACAGGGGGCTAAGACACCACTGGGCAAGGTGATGCGGTCTGGGCGCTCACTTGCGGTCTAGGTCGGAGGCTGCCGCCTAGGCCACGCATGTAGCACCGCACGACAAGAGATGGCACAGAGTCTTACGGGCCGACGAAGGCAGACGGGGTTGCTGGCCCGGAGGGACCAGCAGACGCGACTGGGGTTGTTGGCTTGGACGGGCCAGCGGACGCGACTGGGGCCGCTTGTCTAGAGGGACCAGTGGACGCAACAGGGGCGGCTGCTCGGAGAGACCACTGGACACAACTGGGGCTACTGGCTCGGAGGGACATGTGGACGCGACTGGGGCGGCTGGCCCGGAGGGACCAGTGCACACTACTAGGGTGGCTGGCCCAGAGGGACCAGTGGACGCGACTGGGGCGGCTGGCCGGTAGGAACCAGTGGACGCGACTGGGGAGGCTGGCCCGGAGGGACGAGTGGGCACAACTCGGACGGCTTGCCTGGAGGGACCAGTGGACACGACTGGGGCGGCTGGCCCGGAGGGACCACCGGACACGACTGGGGTGGCTGGCCCGGAGGGATCAGTGGACATAACTGGGGCGGCTGGCTCGGAGGGGCCAGCGGGCGCGACTGGGGCTGCTGGCTCAGAGGGGCCAGCGGATGCGACAGGGGCTGTTGGCTTGGAGGGACGAAGTGATGTGCCACCCGAAAGCGGCAGGACAGAGGACGGACTGACCACTCCCCCACGCGATGGGAGGGACACGGACGAGCCGGAGCGAATAAGTTCCCGCGGAAACAACTCCTCAAAAAAGAGGGCATCGCGGGACTCAAGGATGCAGTGCCTGGAGGGATCCCAAAAGTGCCAAGCCTTGGACTGACGAGAGACACCGAGAAAGGTGCAAGGACGCCCGCAGGGGGCGACCTTGCTGCCCTGCTGCGAGGCGGGTAGCCACACAATGGCCACGCAGTCCCAGACCCGAGCCGGGCGGAGGTCAGCTCGTTGAACGCACAAGTGTTGGTATGGTGTGCACTGGCGGGGAAGGGATCCGTGGGGAATTTGGTTCGAGGCCCAAGTCATGTAGGCCATGGCTTCAAAATAGAAGCCATGGGAGAGGCCAGACGTAACCCGTATGGTGCGGAAAACGTCAGCCATGGTACGGTTCCACCGTTCGGAGACGCCGTTCAGGGAGGGCGTGTAGGGCGCGGACGTCTCGTGGTGTATACCGCGGGAGGCAAGAAAAAATGTGGTCTCGCCCATGTACTCACCACCACGATCGGAGTGAAAGCGGCAAAAAGATCGACCACACTCGCGCTCCGCACGGACAAGCCAGTCTTGAATGGCATGGGTGACATTACTCTTTTGCCGAAGGCGGAAGACCCAGCGGTAGAGAGAGTAGTCTTCCGTGAGGGTGAGGACATAGCGGCCGTGCTCTTCGACAGACTCGGTAGGGAGGGGACCCATGACATCGGAATGGACCAGGTGTAGAGGGCCGGATGCACGGAAGGACAGAGGGTATGTGGACCGGTGCATCTTGTCCTGAGCACAATCAATGCACTCCGTGGGACACGAGAGAGGCAAAGTCTCCGGGTCAAGGCCCTTGGCCGACTCTGTGCGGAGCATGCAATCTACGACAACAGAGTGGACGTGGCAAATGTCAGGATGGAATCTGCTGGATACGGTCCTGAGGATTGTCTGTTCATCTCTAATGGTTCACGTCTACTGTTTTGGGCGAATCTGAGACTGAGTGTGAGCTTTCTGGTCGCGTCACGCTATGTGAGCAGGAATTTAGAGACAGTCAGTTTGCGAAGGGAATAACGCCATTTTGCGTTAGTTTTTTAGCATAAACATGATTACAAAACTTATAAGGCTAGTCATAAGCTCTCCAACGCACCAAATTGTGCGCAATTTGGCCAAGCGTAGCCCAAGTTACGCTTGCTGAAGCGCAGGTCTCACCCACCACAAAAGCCTGACGCCGCCACTCGCCGTGGCGCCTTCCTTCACGTGCGAAGCGCCTTTCCGAAGGTGCATATCCCATTGCACATGGTGTGGGGGTCCCCTGCACTGTTTCCATGCACCCTCTCCACTTTTGGTTCGCGTTTGGTGATGGGGTGTAACGAGGTTCGAAACCTGTCCGCGGACCTGTAGTCGGAATTTTGACCAAGTCCCCGAGTAACAAAACGTACTAGTGAGTTTCGGACGTCGAGCCTGGTTTTTGGCTAAGTCCCTCAGTAACAACCTGCACTGCTGGATCCGGTGGATGATCCACCTGATCAGGTGGATTATCCACCGGACGCCTCGGCAGGCCTTCCGGAGCAATTTCTCCGGATGGTGTTTTTGTTACTCAATCCGGTCGATCATCCACCGGATTTAGAGTCGCAGTCGGCACCCAGAGCCGCTGCGCACACCCTAACTTTGGAAGGTCATATCTCCCTCGATACTTGTCCAATTCCAACGAAACAACTTCCACCGGATTCAGAAACTGGTAAAATGTACAAGGCAATCCTCCATTTTAGGATGTGAGCAATCCTTGAGTCGCCAGATCCGCCGACGCGGAGCTTCCACTTTCTGGCGGCTCGTCGGCGCCTCCCGGCGCCGCACTTGGGCATGCGGAGGGGCAATTTTTCAACAGCAAAGGCGGCGGTGCAAGAGGCGGGTGTGCTCTGGAGAGAGCATGCTGGTGAAGAACACATGGTCTGTGGCGGCTGATAAGGAGGGGACGGAAGGAGAGAAAGATAGACCAGGTACGTGCCATAGGTTGCCATGGGCGGTGGCATGCAGAACGACAAGACCGGACGGACGCAACGACACCGTGCCAACACCACGCGAGTACACAATGTCCATGCTCATGCAGTCAAGGGCAGTAACGGACAGAAAGCTGAGCTCAAGACCTGGGACGAAGAGGACATCGGTCAAGAAGATATCACCGGCAGGACCACAGAAACAAACGACGCCGACATCGTAGACAGGTAACACCTTTCCGGAGCCCATCCGGACCCCGGATACATCGCCAACAGGACCAAGCATACTAAAAGCCTCGCAAGAGGCCGTCATGTGATGCGTGGCTCTGGAGTCGATGATCCAGGTCTCGGCAGGGTCCTGGACCGGTGTCACCAAATCACTGACACTCACATGGCAGCAAGCGAGAGACGCGGAAGCGGTGGAAAGGGGCGCAAACCAAGACTACCAATCATCAAGCCACGCGACGTTGTCACAAAGGGGGACATAGGAGATCGCAGACGATGGCAAGACAGACAAGGAAGTGGGACACGACTGCAGTTAAAGCTTAGTCATGCAGGGCAATGGGGACGAGCAGGAGGTGATGTAACTCGCACTACCCTTTGGGGGAGGGCGAGGCAGGCCGAGCTGGAGCGCAATGAACTGCTCCAGCTGACGCTCGCATGTGGACGTCGTGAAAGTGTAGGCTGAGTTTGGAGTGATGGCACCTGAGCCCGGATAGAAGGAGGATTGCCCCGGTGAAGGGAACGGGGGCGCCTACGGCTACGGATGATGCTATTGAGGAGCTGGCGTCGGCAGGACTGGTGTCGCGGTCGGAGGATTGGAGATGCTGGACGGGGTAAAGGTGTCAAGAACGACGACAACTACGGCGGCACAGATGAGACGGTGCTCCCGCTGGTGACGCATGGTGGCGATGAAGCGCACCTCGTCCATCAGCAGCGGGCACGTATACCACCCGTGCCCTGGCTAGCCACAGTTGTGGCAGACCGAGCCACTACTAGACCTAGTTGACTACTACTGCTGCTGACCCTTGCCCTTCTTGTCCCGGCGCTTCTTCTTCCCCGGCGACAAGGAGCTCATGGAGGTAGCGACTGTGGGGGAAGCGACGGCCACCGAAGCCACGGCACGGGAGGCGAGGACCTCTGTGCGCTGGAGACAGGACTCCAGGTGAGCTTCCTCAATCCTGAGGAAGAGCTCATATGCCCAGGGCATGAGGGTGGCCTGGGCCGCCATGGTGGACAGGACGTCCTAGGAGTAGTGGACGAAGACGTCCGCGTATGCACTGGTGGCACCACACTTGATGGTGAGGAGCGCGGCCAGAGAGGGTGGAGCAGAGGTGCCTAGGCGACGGAGGATGTCCTCCGCCCGCTGCCAGTATTCGATGACTGTCTCGGTCATCCCCATGTGCAGGGAGTTGAGCTCCCAGAACAGACGGCTGGTCTCAATATCGCTGGACAGGCGATTGGGACAATTGAGGACGTGCCACGCGGCTGAAGGGTCTGGGATGCCGCCACAGGTGAAGTCGCCGATAAAAGGCTCTAGGGCGGGGCAGGAAGCCGGAGAAGCGACGGGGACAAGGGCGCATACGGCGCAACCGGCGTCATACAACTAGTTGGCCTGGGTGGAGTCGTACCGGAGGGTGTAGTATGCCCACAGACCCTGACCCTGCACCTAGATGCGGAAGCTGAGCTCCCAGCTTTGGAACTGCTCGCCGGCCTGAAGCGGCGGGGGCTGCGTCTCAAAGTCATTTTGCTTGCGGCCGGCGTCCACAGTGGGGCCAAGGACGGCAGTCACTGTCTGCCACTGGACCTGAGTCTGCTGCTACGCCAAGTAATGCATGGCAGCAGGCACAGCGGGGTTGGCGTGTCCAAGAGGAAACAACGGCTGAGGGGCACTAGTGGCAGTCTGTGAGGCCAATAGCTCCAGTGCTGCAAGCTACTGCATCAGGGCAGTGAGCTGTTGCTGAATGGCAATCAGGGGGTCAGAGGTGCCGACGACGACGCCTGTGGGTTGCTGCTACTACTGCTACTACTACTGCTGCTGCTGTTGCTGCTGCTGCTACTACAGCTACTATTGCTGCTGTTGGTACTGATGCAGCTACTGCTGTTGTTGTTCCTCCTAATTTTGAAGCTGTTGCTGTTCCTGCACATGTTATAGCCGCAGCAAGAAGAAGGGGGGGTACCCTCCTCGGGGGTCCC
Organism: Penium margaritaceum; assembly: GCA_023375785.1. Taxonomy (NCBI): domain Eukaryota; kingdom Viridiplantae; phylum Streptophyta; class Zygnematophyceae; order Desmidiales; family Peniaceae; genus Penium; species Penium margaritaceum. The sequence continues at coordinate 114,063 of SZWC01002902.1, forward strand.
CCCAACGGAGGAGGACCCCTCCCCACTGGGGTTATCAGCCATGGATTTTGGTCTCTGTATTTTTGTTGTTTGTTTTGTGATGTTGGTGTGTGCAGTGACGTCAACCTAGGACGGCTGGCGTCAGCAGCTACTGCCGCGTTATCTGCTACTACTGTTGCTATAGAGTTTCTTCCCCCCTTCCCTTTTTTTGTCGATGATGTCAGTACTATTGTCAGTAGTGATGTCAGCGGCTGGGTGTTGACATCAACAGCGGCCGTTGGTGGGGCCGCTACTACACAATTGTAGCTGTTTCTGTTGTTGATGGCGCTGCTGCCGGTGTTGCTGCCGCTGCCGCTGCTTTCCACTGCTGATACTGCTGCTGTTGCTTGTATTGCTACTACTGCAGCTGCTGTTGCAACTACTGCTACTACTACTACCGCGTCTGTTGCGGTAGCAGCAATAGCTACTGCTGCTACTTGTATTGTTGTTGCTAGTACTGATGCTGTTGCTGCCGCTACTGTTGCGTACTGTTGTGGTTGCTCTACCTATAGTAGCAATTATGGCAGCTACTGTTGGGGTGGGGGGATTTTTTTCCTTTTTTTCCTTTTCATCTGACAGAACGATCTTCGCTACTCGCCTTGTCAGTGGGCTACGAGCAGTGAGCTCACAGCCCGCGGTCCGCTGCTTGCAGCAAGCAGCGGACTAGCTGCTTGCAGACCCCCACTCGCGACGAGCTGCGGGCTGCGAGTTGTAGCAGCTGCTGCTAGCTGCTATCGGCTACTGCTCGCTGCTGCAGCTACTATAGGTAGCTGCTGCTGCTCCTTGTTGCTTCTTGCTGCTTCGGCTGGTGTACCTTGCTGCTACTTCTGCTCGCTGCCGCTCCTACTGCTTCTATGAGCTGCTGCTTCTGCTGGCCGCCACTGTTTCTGCTGCTGCGAGCTGCTGCAGTAGCCGGCTGCTGCTATTGTTGCGAGCTGCTACTGCTGCTATGAGCTACTGCTACTGTCGGTTGCTGCTGCTACACGTAGCTGCGGTTGGCTGCTACTGCCACTGCTCGCTCCTGTTACCTGCCGTTGCTGCTGCTACAGGCTGCTTCTACTGCTCGCTGGTGTCAGTCACTGTACGTGGGCAACGTTGCCACGTGCGTCATCGCATGCAAGTGTCAGACGTAGCCTCCTACTCACCTCCTCGCGTCACGTGTGGGGGTCACTGGTACTGGAAAAAATCCGGCAGCATTTCCCCAAGCCCTGTGGCCGTGGGAAGAATTCGGACGCCGCCACCAGGCGGGTCAATGCTGCCGGAAAAAATCCGGCAGCATTGCCCCTGCACTGGCGCGTATGGGGGTCCACCGGCATTGTCTGGCACCTGAATGCCAGAGTTCTGCTGCTACTGCTGCTACGCTCTAGCCCTGATACCAAAAAGGAAAATCTGGGCAGCAGATTGGGACAGCAGCATTGTTGATGCAGCGTGTGGGTTTCCACACTCGTTGCTTAAGTCTGCTGCCCCCTCACTCTGCTACTCTAGAGTCTAAGTCTGGAAGCTCTGGGTTTGTTACTCAGAAACGCGCGCACCGGTGTTAGCACAAAAAAGTAGCAAAAAACTGAAAGTGACTGATTAGGAATGAAGAATAAGCAACAATGGGAGACCCCTCCAAGTTCTAGCTCCCCTCCCCCCAGCTCTGTAGAGCTTGTCACTCAGCTAATCAGCCAATAAGAAAGTAGACCTAGACCTATTTTCTAGCTGGCAGGGTTTTCTCGGTGAGCCCTGCGGGTCGGCCGACAGCTCAAAACCCGAGCGTCGTCCGTTTTGCCTGAAAACTGGACCATACCATAATACCAACGTTGCAAATGCAATCGTGCGGACAGAATCAGCTAGAAAAATAGCAGCAAAGAGTTATGGCTGCCTGAACCCAGGCAGTGCCTACGATGGTCCATGATGCCAAACAATGCCACACAACACAAGACACGGACCCTAGGCAGAGCATGACACTACAGACGCAACGATACAGTCAGATCCAGTGCCTGACGCATGCATACAGTATCTACGGTGGCAGTGACCGCCGGCGGCCGGACCGCCGAGGAGGCCTACCGATGGAGCTGAGCACGTCGCTGTGGAGAGGTGGCTCCAGTGAGCTCCGAGTAGGCTTCTGCGTGCATCGGCTCCACCAGACGTCACTCCAACACCGTTAAATCTCGCCGTCAGTCATCTGCACGCCGATGTACACAAGCCGAGAGGACATAAGAGAGCACAATGAGGATGCACAAAAACCAACACTCCCCCATGACTCACAGGCGTTGTGCACATGGACGGGCAGGCACACAGTCACCAGTTAGACTCCGCCATTGCATGCAGAGACGCAAGCAGGGACATAGAGAGCAACTCACGAACACACACCTACCGAACTGACAGCCTTCTTGAATGAGTTGCGCTTCAATGCCTTGGTCAAAAAGTCAGCCAGTTGTCGTGCTGTCTCAACCCACACAATGCTGATGCTGTCGTCATGCAACAACAAACGCACATAGTTATACTCAACGTTGATGTACTTTGCGCATGTGTGATGCACGCCGTCATTGTCGGCGATGGTCACGGCACTCTCATTGTCACAATGCAACGTGATGGATGTGACGAACTCACGCAACTCAGACAAACAACGCAACAACACACTCTCACACGCGCTTGAGCCAAGGGCCACGTACTCAGCCTCAGCATTGCTGCGTGCAATGCACCCCTGCGAGCCACTATGCCAGGACACAGCCGTGCCACCGACCAGAAAGATCCATCCTGTGCTACTCTTACCGTCTGGACTGCCGGCCCAGTCATTGTCGGTGTAGCCCACCGCGACCACAAATGGCTAGCGGCGGAACATGAGACCTCGTCGAGGAGTCGAGACGGCATAGCGTAGTACCCGGAATGCGGCCTCGACGTGGAGGTGACACTACTCCTAAGAAAACGAAGCCAAGAGGTTGAGGGCGAACGCGATGTCTGGGCGCGTCGTCGTCGCCAGGGACATCAGTGACCCAATGACTCGCAGGTACGTGGTCACGTCACCTGGCTCCCCCGCAACGGCTAGGTCAGGACTCTTCAGCTTCACCTAGCCATCAGGTGACATGGGTGAAGATAGGCTCGGCATGAGGGGCAGGTCCTCGGGGAAGCGAGTGGACAGGGTCTGCACATAGGGAGCCTGGTGGATGTGTAGGATGCCCTGGGAGCGATCATGCTCGAGGTCCATGCCCAAGAAGACTCGGGCAGACCCGAGATCCTTCATCTTGAATGCAATGTGCAACAGATCCTGGACACGCTGGATGGCAGCCATGTCTGGCGATGCAATGAGGAGATCGTCGACATAGACCAAGACAGCGACGAAGGTCTGGCCTCGTAGGCTGACGAGCAGTGTGGGGTCAGCAGTGCTGTGCTGGAGGCCGCCGCGGAGGAGCGTGCTGCTGATCTCCTGGTTCTAGCACCGAGGCGACTGCTTCAGGCCGTAGAGGGCCTACCACAGCTGCCAGACTCTCCATGTGTCATTGTCGAAGCGTGGAGGCTGCACCATGTAGAGCTCCTCATCCTCCGGTGAACCATGGAGGAAGGCATTGCTCACATCCATCTAATGCAGCTCCCACCCATGCTGGACAACCAGGTTGAAGAGCACCCGGCTCATGGAGAACCAACTAGGGAAAATATCTAGTCGTAATTGACCCCAAGGATCAGAGGAAATACCTTGGCTATGAGGCAGGCCTTGTACTTGTTCAAGGACCCATTAGGCTTCCATTTGCGTCAAAAGACCCACATGGCACCGATGGCCTTGTGACCTGGAGGGAAGTTGACGAGGTCATACACGTGGTGCTGTCGGATAGCAGCGAGCTCGTTAGCGCAAGTAGCATCCCAGTGTGCGGCCTTAGGACAGGCTCGAGCCTCGCGTAGGTTGGCTGGGTCCTCCGGGTGTGCTATGGAGCGGACTGAGAGAGCGTGTGCATCTCAAGCTCCAGGTGGGATGCGTGCAAGTGCAACCGTGACAGCATGCCGATGCTTGTGATGAAGCATGGCGTAGTCCAGTGTAGAGCCAGGGTGAAGGTCTGCAATGATAGCTGAAGTGGTCAGGCCGAGGGCCTTCGTGCCAGGGTACCCACTCACGACCGTAGGAGTGGAAGAGACACGTGGAGCAACAGGGGGCTGACACACCGCTGGACGAGGTGTTGCAGTCTACGCACTCACTAACGCTCTAGGTTGGAGGCTGCCGCCCGGGCCACGCGTGTAGCGCCGCAATGCAGGGGATGACACTGAGTCTGATGGGCCGACGAAGTCAGACGAGGTTGCTCGCTCGAAGGCACCAACGGACGCGACTGGGGCTGCTCGCTTGGAAGGGCAAGTGGACACAACTGGGGCCGCTGGTCGAGAGGGACCGGTGGACACAACTGGGGCGGCTGCTCGGAGAGACCAGTGGACACAACTAGGGCTGCTGGCGCGGAGGGACCTGTGGACACGACTTGGGCGGCTGGCCCGGAGGGACCAATGCACACTACTAGGGCGGCTGGCCCGGAAGGACCAGTGGACGCAACTGGGGCGGCTTGCCCATAGGGACCTGTGGACGCAACTGGGGCTGCTGGCCCGCAGGGACAAGTGGACATGACTGGGATGGCTGGCCCGGAGGGACCACTGGACACGACTGGGGTGGCTGGCCCGGAGGGATCAGTGGACGTGACTGGGGCGGCTGGCTCAGAGGGGCCAGCGGGCGCGACTGGGGCTGCTGGCTCAGAGGTGCCAGCGGGTGCGACACGGGCTATTGGGTCAGAGGGACGAAGTGATGTGCCATCCGGAAGCGGCAAGATGGAGGACAAACTCACCACTCCCCCACGCGACGGGAGGGACACAGACGAGCCGAAGCAAATGAGATCGCACGGAAACAGCTCCTCAAAGAAGAGGGCATCGCGGGACTCAAGGATGCAGTGACGGAAGGGATCCCAAAAGCGCCAAGCCTTAGACTGATGAGAGAAACAGAGAAAGGTGCAAGGACGCCCGCGGGGGGCGACCTTGCTGCCCTACTGTGGGGCGGGCAGCCACACAATGGCTACACAGCCCCAGACCCAAGCCGGGCGGACGTCAGCTTGTTGACCGCACAAGTGCTAGTATGGCGTGGACTGGCGGAGGAGGGATCCGTAGGGCATCCGGTTCTAGACCCATGTCATGTAAGCCATGGCTTTAAAATAGAAGCCATCGGAGAGGTCAGACGTAACCTGCATGGTGCAGACGGTTTCAGCCATGGTACCATTCCATCGTTTGAAGACGTCGTTCCGGGCAGGTACGTAGGGCGCGGACGTCTCGTGGTGGATACTATGGGAGGCGAGAATAATCGTGGTCTTGCCCATGTACTCACCACCGCGACCGGAGTGAAAGAGGCAAAGAGATCGAGCACACTCGCGCTCTGCACGGACAAGCCAGTCCTAAATGGCGTGGGCAACATCGCTCTTTTGCTGAAGGCAGAAGACCCAGCGGTAGCGAGAGTAGTCTTCCGTGAGGGTGAGGACATAGCGGCCGTGCTTTCTGACAAAATCGGTAGGAAGAGGACCCATGACATCAGAATGGACCAGGTCTAAAGGGGCGGATGCACAGGAGGAGGATAGGGCAAGGCAGGCTGAGCTGAAGCGCAATGAACTGCTCTAGCTGATGCTCTTGCGTGGACAACCCGAGAGTGTAGACTGAGTGTGGAGTGATGGTGCCTGAGCCTGGATTGAAGGAGGACTGTCCCGGTGAAGGGAACGGGGGCGCCTACAGCTGCGGATGATACTGATAAAGAGCTGGCGTTGGCGGGACCGGTGTCGCGGTCGAAGGAGTGGAGCTGCTAGACGGGGTCGAGGCGTCATGTGCAACGAGAGCTATAGCGGCACAGGCAAGACGGCGCTCCCGCTAGCGATGCATGTTGGCGATGACGCGCGCCTCGTCCGTCGACAGTGGGCACGTATACCACCCGTGCCCTGGCTAGCCACAGTTGTGGCGGACCAAGCCACTACTAGACTCAGTTGACTGCTGCTACTGCTGCTAACCCTTTCCCTTCTTGCCCCGACGCTTCTTCTTCCTTGGCGACAAGGAGTTGGTGGAGGTAGCGGCTGTGGGGGAAGCGACGGCCACGGAAGCGACGGCACAGGAGACGAGGGCCTCTGTGCGCTGGAGACGGGACTCTAGGTGAGCTTCCTCAATCCTGAGGAAGAGCTCATATGCCCAGGGCATGAGGGTGCCCTCGGCCGCCATGGTGGAGAGGAGGTCCTGGGAGTAGTGGACGAAGATGTCCGCGTACGCACTTTTGGCACCGCACTTGATGGTGAGGAGCGCGGCCATAGGGGGTGGAGCAGAGGTGCCTAGGCAACGGAGAATGTCCTCAGCCCGCTTCCAATATGTGTTGACTATCTCAGTCTCCCCCATGTGTAGGGAGTTGAACTCCCGCAACAGACGGCTGGTCTCAATGCCTCTAGACAGGCGATGGGGACGAGTGAGGACGTGCCACGCGGCTGTAGGGTCTGGGATGCCGCCAGTGGTGAAGTTGCCGAGAAAAGGCTCTAGGGCCAGTGTAAAGCCGGAGGAGCGATGGGGACAAGGGGGCATACGGCGCGACCGGTATCATACAGCTAGTCAGCCTTGGTGGAGTCGTACGTAAGGGTATAGTATGCCCATACACCCTCACCGTACACCCAGATGCGGAAGCTGAGCTCCCAGCTCTGGAACTGCTCGCTGGCCTACAGCGACGGGGGCGGCGTCTCAAAGTCCATTAGCTTGCGGCCGGCGCCCAGATTGGGGCGAAGGATGGCAGTCACTGTCTGCCGCTGGTGTTGAGTCTGTTGTTGCGCCACGTAATGCGTGGCAGCAGACATAGCGGGGTTGGCATGCCTAGGAGGAAAAAACGGCGGAGGGGCACTGATGGCAGTCTGTGAGGCCAGTGGCTACAGTGTTGCAAGCTGTTGCGTCAGGGCAGCGAGTTGTTGCTGAATGGCAGTCAGGGGGTCAGAGATGCCGACAACAATGCCTGTGGGCTTCTACAATTGCCGCTGTTGCTGTTGGTGCTGCTGCTACTACTGCAGCTGCCTTTGTTGTTACTGGTCTTGTTGCTCCTGTTGCAGCTGCTGCTGCTGGTGTTCCTACTACTGCTACTGCAACTGCTCCTGCTCTTGCAGCTGTTGCAGCTGCTGTGCAAAGAAGGGGGGGGGACCCTCCCCGAGGGTCCCCCCAATAGAGGAGGACCCCTCCCTAGTTAGGCTATCAGCCATGGGTTTGATCTCTGTATTTTTGCTGTTGTTTTTCGTGATGCTAATGTCAGCACTGACGTCAAACTAGGACGGCTGGCATCAGTAGCCGCTGCCGCATTATCTGCTGCTGCTGCTGGTGGTATAGACTCTCTTTCCCCCCTTCCCATTTTTTATTGGTGATTTCAATAGTGACGTCTGTAGTGACATCAGCGGCTGGTTGCTGACCTCACAAGCAACCGTTGGTGGGGCCGCTACTATAGAGCTACAATGGTTGCTATTGTTGATGCCGCTGCTGTTGGTGTTCCTACTGCTGCCGCTTCTTCTCGCTACTGCTGTTGCTGGTGTTACTACCGCTGGTGCTGCTGCTACCGCTGCTACTGATGTTGCTGCAACTGTTGTTGGAGCTGCTGCTGCTGCTGTTGCGGCTACTATGGCAGCAGCAACTGCTACTATTGCTGTTGCTACTGCTGCTGCTATTGTACTTGCTACTGCTGCTGCTCTTGCTCCTACCGCTGCTGCTGCGTGCTGCTGTGCCTGCTCTAGCTTCTATAGCAGCTATGGCAGCTGCTGTTGGGATGGGGTAAATTATTTTTGTCTCTTTTCTCCTTTTCGTCTGGCACAGCGAGCTTCGCTGCTCGCCTGGTCAGTGGGATGCAAGCAGCGAGCTCGCTCCTCGTAGTCCGCAGTCCGCTGCTCGCAGCGAGCAGCGGGCTAGCTGCTTGCAACCCGCCGCTCGCAACGAGCTGTAGGCTGCGAGCAGTAGCGGTTGCTGCTAGCTGCTGCCGTATGCTACTCGCTGGCTACTACTGCTACAGCTGGCTGCTGCTGTTGCTTGCTGCTACTTGCTTCTGCAGCTGCTGCTGCTTGCTGCTGCTGCTGCTCGGTGCCGCTGCTGCTGCTGCTGCGAGCTGCTGCTACTGGCCGCCGTTGTTTCTTGCTGTTGTGGGCTGCTGCTATTGCTGTAAGCTGCTGCTACTGTTGGCTGCTACTGCTGCTACGCTCTGGCTCTGATACCAAAAAGGAAAAGCAAGGCAGCATGTTGGGGCAGCAGCGTTGTTGACGCAATGTTTGGGCTTTTGCGCTCGTTGCTTAAGTATGTTGCCCCCTCAGTCTGCTACTCTAGAGCCATGTTGCCTTCTCCAAGTCGAAGTCGATGTTAAGTCGGCACGTCGAAAGTCAAAAGTCGTTGTCTCCTGGTCTAAGTCGCCAAGTCGGTTTTGCAATCCAAGTCATTTTCCTCATTTTTCCACAGCCAGAGTCCTCATTGCATTCACAAACAGATATTACATGTCTAACACATGTCAAGTCGGTTTGCTCAGTTTCACCAAGTTGTCCCAAAACCATGACACTTNGTAAACCTAGGTTGGCTGGCATTGATGCACATTATCAAAGTATGTCATGTTCCATTAAGTCTAAAACACTTTGCTTTTCTTTGCAACAGAATGATTAATGCTATGCAAAGCTGAACAAGGAGAAAGCGATAGTTCAATGAGCAACACTGAACACATGAATGGAGAAGTTCAAACTCACGAAACATTTCAATCCTATGCTTTCTTCTTAGTCCTCTTTGGGCGGCCCGTGCTACCAACAACAGACTTTGATGCAATTGCAGCAGTTGTCACAACAGAAGAGGGTGCACCAAAAGATGGAGCAGCTGCTGTAGAAGCAGCTGCTGCAGAAGCAGTTGCTGCAGCTGCGATGTTTCCAGCTGCAGCCTGCACTAGAGGCGTCTCCAACTGTGTGCATTTCCGAACACCTGAGCGCATCACACGCTGCACCTCCTCCTGTGCAGATCCTGGTCCCGACTCCTCATCCTCGCTGCCACCCTCATTGTCACCACCTCCGTCCTCCTCATCCATCTCTTCCAAGTCATCATCGTCGTCGTCATCATCATCATCTTCTGATGCCTCGCCCCTGTCATCCCCAATGCCCCAC
>SZWC01002902.1:123930-133931 GCA_023375785.1 Penium margaritaceum
GAAGTGGAGCTTCCATGTCCGCCAGCTCCTGGTCCAGCTGCGGGAGGATTTCTTTGGTGACCCGGTCCTTTGCCGGCAGCCGAAAGGATGGGTTGGTGCGGCGTGCATCCTCCACCAGCTCCAACACCACCGCCTCTCGGCACCAAGAGATTGGCAGTGCACACTTTGCCATGACTTTCACAATGGTGCGTTGGCACTGTGCGTTGGCAGCATTAGCAATGTGCTCGGACATCAACGTCTGGCGGGTGGAGTTGAGAGATGCAGCCGAGGTTGGTGTGCCGCTCCGGATGGAGGCAATGATGGGTGCAAGTGCAGCGTTGGCCCTCCGCTGCTGCTGCTCCTGCTGCTGCTGCTGCTGCTGCTGCACGTCACTTGCATCGCCGGTGTCGCCAACGCCGGCAGCCTCTCTTGCAGCCTTGCGCTTGCGCTGGTTCACCAGCGCGCCCCAGTTGACGGGCTAGTCCTTGGTGCCCCATGATTCTCCTTCGCCATTGTACAACGTCTCGTCAGTAGGGGTGAAGTTGTCCGGGGTGGGTGCAGGTGGAAGTCCCAACAGCACACGGGCAAGCGCTGGCGGAGTCTTGCAGCGTGCAACATTTCCAACGGCCGCACCATAGTGTCCGCGCATGCGGTCACATCCGCCGGAAAATGATTTTCCACAAGCTCCACACCAGAAGCCTGGATAGCCGGACTGGGTAGGACATGGCCGGAAGAACTTGCTTAAGGCAACGGTAAGAAAGTCGCCAGTGAGAACGGCTGGCCTTGCAGGAGTGACAGCGGCCACAGTCGCCATCGTGGGCGATGGCGACTGTGGAACGAGTGACCAAGTGAAGAGAGAGGGGTTNTCCACTGGCTAGTGAACCTGCCACATTCATTGGAGAGGGGGGGGGGGCTAGGTTCATTGGATAGGGTGCTGTCCAGGAGCATTGCACTGATGTGCTGGCAGCCTCGAGTACCACTGCATATTGCATGATTGGTCTATGTGCTGGCCGCCAGCACATAGACCAATCGGATGTGGAGACGCCAACGGGTGGTATGTTGCCACCTGCATGGGCAATCCTCCTTTTGGCGCCGCACACTGAGAAAGGCCCGATGTTTTTGTCGAGTGTGGGCTTGACAGGGACCCGAACTTGGTCCTCGTCTCGGGTTTTTCTTTTTGGAATTTTCTGGTGCGCGCACAGTGCCACGTCGAGTCGATTTCCACGTCGATGTGGTTCGACTTGGCGACTCCGACTTGACCCCGGCAAGTCGGAAGTTGAAGCCAACACTGCCTAGAAGTGGTAGGAAAGAGGTGTTGGAATGATGCTCCTCACCATGGCAGGAGTGACTCCAAAATAGAGCACCAAAAAGACAAGCCTTAGTGGCTTAGTGGTTAATGGTGTCCACCTCTAGAGGCAGGGGCCCGGGTTCAAGTCCCACAAGATGAAATTCTGCCCTGCCTCAAGGGAGGTGGAAAATAGGTGCCAGGAAGCTAGCTCAACCTCTATAGTTCCTCTTTAAGTTTCTAGAAGGCCAGGTGAGGGTCCAGGAAGGTGGCACACCTTCTAGAAGGGGTGACTTGTCCTACAAGGCATCTAGAAGTGTCTTGGTCTTCTGGACACCTTCCCTCCTACTAGAAGCAAGTTGAGGAATCTAGGAAGGGGCAGAAGCTTCTAGAGGAGGGAAGGGATGCCTTCCTAGGTGGGAAAAGGACAGCCTACCAAGGAGCACTCTAGAAGCCATAGAATCTGCTAGGAAGCTCCAAATCTGGCATGCTTTGGTGTTCTGGAAAGCTTAGACCAGTGGCTATAAAAAGCCACTGCTTGTGAGCCTTGATCAAGTGTTAATTCCCAGTCAATTGAGGCCAAAACTATTGCCTCACTCTCTGACCAGATTTTGCCATCCTTGGAACCAGTTGCCTCCATAGTTTCAGTCTCTCCAAAAACAGTTGGTGGTGTGAACCAGCCACTGCTAGGGACCCTCCAGGGTGCACACTCACCCTCAGGCCAACAAAGGGTTATGGGCCCACGCCTCTAAGGGGTTCAAAGCCAGCTTGATTTCACGCTTCCAACAGCAAGACATGGCAACCAGCGAGCAAGAGAGCAGCCGCGCTGTCCTTAAGTTTGATGGGACAGGATTCGCCTTGAGGAGGTGGTAGTTTGAGGTCCTCCTCGACAACAAGGGACTGCTTGAGCTTGTAAAAGGTGATGAGACTGCTCCGCCGGAGACTGCAACGGCTGAGGTGAAGGAGGCATACAAGAAGCGCAACAAAAAGGCGTTGGCGCTCCTTGTGTCCGCGTTATGCCCACCACAACTTGGGCACATCCAAGGATGCACCCTGGCCGCNTCGTGGGCGATGGCGACTGTGGAACGAGTGACCAAGTGAAGAGAGAGGGGTTGCCTATCTCCATCCGGAGTCCACTGGCTAGTGAACCTGCCACATTCATTGGAGAGGGGGGGGGGGCTAGGTTCATTGGATAGGGTGCTGTCCAGGAGCATTGCACTGATGTGCTGGCAGCCTCGAGTACCACTGCATATTGCATGATTGGTCTATGTGCTGGCCGCCAGCACATAGACCAATCGGATGTGGAGACGCCAGCGGGTGGTATGTTGCCACCTGCATGGGCAATCCTCCTTTCGGCGTCGCACACTGAGAAAGGCCTGATGTTTTTGTCGAGTGTGGGCTTGACAGGGACCCAAACTTGGTCCTCGTCTCGGGTTTTTCTTTTTGGAATTTTCTGGTGCGCGCACAGTGCCACGTCGAGTCGATTTCCACGTCGATGTGGTTTGACTTGGCGACTCCGACTTGACCCCGGCAAGTCGGAAGTCGAAGTCAACACTGCCTAGAAGTGGTAGGAAAGAGGATGGACTCACCACCCTTCTACACAACGGGAGGGACATCGACGAGCCGGAGTGAACGAGGTCGTGGAGAAACAACTCTTCAATGAAGAGGACATCGCTCGACTCGACGATCTAGTGCAGGGAGGGATCCCAGAAGCGCCAGGCTTTGGACTGTCAGGAAACACCTAGGAAGGTGCAAGGACGTCTGGGGGGGGTGAACTTGCCGGTCTGCTACGGGACGGGCAGCCGCACAATGGCCACGCAGCCCCTGACGCGAGCCGGGTGGTGGTCAGCCCGCTGACCGCACTAGTGCTGGTTCGGCATGGACTGGTGGTGAAGAGGGCCGTGGGAAATTTCGTTCCAGACCCACGTCATGTAGGCCATGGCTTTAAGTAGAAGCCATCGGAAGGATAGACTCGACGAGCATGGTGCGGACGGCGTCAGCCATGGTGCAGTTCCGCTGCTTGCAGACGCCGTTCTGGACTGGTGTGCAAGATGCCGATGTCTCATGCTGGATATCGCGAAAGGCGAGAAAAGTTGTGGTTTCTTGCATGTACTCACCACCACGATCAGAGTGAACGTGGTGAAGATGCTGACCACACTCGCGCTCCGCACGCACAAGCCATTCCTGAATGGCGGGAGCGACCTCGCTCTTCTACCAAAGGTGGGAAACCCAGCGGTAGCGAGAGTAGTCGTAAGTGAGGGTGGGGACATAACATCCTTGCTCCTTGACAGAATCGGTAGGGAGAGGACCCATGACATCGGAATGGACTAGGTCAAGAGGGGCAAATGCACGGGAGAAAGATTAAGGGTATGAGGACTAATGCATCTTTCCCTAAGCGCAATCAATGCACTCTTTGGGGCACGACTAGGGGAAGGAGGCCGGGTCAAGGCCCTTGGCCGGCTGGGTGCGGAATATCGATGGTAGCAGAGTGGACGAGGGAAAGGCGGTGGTGCAAGAGACGTGTGTGCTATTGTGAGAGTGTGCTAGTGACAAACAAATGGCCTGTGATGGCCAACGAGGAGGGGATGGAGGAAGTGGAGGACGGACGAGGCACATGCCACAGGTTGCCACGGGCAGTGGCGTGTAGAACGACAAGACCGGACGGACGTAACGATACAGTGCCAATGCCACGTGAGTGTAGAACGTCCATGCTCATGCGGTCAAGGGCATTGACAGACATGAGGCTGAGCTCAAGACCTGGGACAAAGAGGACATCAGTCATGAAGACATCACCGGCATTTCTACAGAAACGAACGATGCCGACGCCGCGGACAGGCAATACCTGTTTGGAGCCTGTCTGGACACCGGACACATTGCCAACAGGACCAAGCATACTGAAGGCCTTGCGAGAGGTCGTCATGCAATGCGTGGCCCTGATATCAATGATCTAGGTCTCGGCAGGGTCCTTGAATGGAGTCCCTAACAAGCAAGAGACGCAGACACGGTGGACGGCGGTGCAAACCAAGACTGCCAATCCTCAAGCCATGCGACGTCGTCATAGAGAGGGGCATAAGAGAGCACAAGATACGATGAAACGGACAAAGAGGCAGGACACGACCACAGCTCAGGTTCAGTCATGCACGACAGAGCAGACGGACAAGAGGTGACGCAACTCGCACTTCCCTGGGAGGAGGGCGAGGCAGGCCACGTTGGAGCGCAATGAACTGCTCTAGCTGACGCTCACGGGTGGACGGTCCGGGAGTGTAGATTGATTACGGAGTGGCAGTGTCGGAGCTCGGGTAGGAGGAGGACTGCGACACTGATGGAAACGACGGCGTTGACGACTGTGGATAATGCCGCTGTGGAGCGGGTGACGGCGGGAACGGTGTGGTTGTCGGAGGAGTGTAGCTACTGGACAGGGTGGAGGGATGAGGGCCGGCGACAACTACGGTGGCAGAGGCAAGACGACACTCATACTTGTGATGCATGGTAGCGATCACGCGTGCCTCGTCTGTCGGCAGCGGGAATGTGTACCAGCCATGTCCTGGCTGGCACAGTTGTGGCAGACCGGGCCACCACCACTGGACCCGATCGGCTGCTACTGCTTCTGGCCCTTACTCTTCTTGCCCTTACGCCTCACCTTTCCTGACGACAAGGAGCTGGTGGATGTAGCTGCTACGGGGAAAGCGACGATTGCGGAGGCGACGACAGGCGAGGCGAGGGCCTCTGTGCACTGGATGTAGGACTCTAGATGAGCTTCCCCAATCTTGAGGAACATCTCGTACACCCAGGGCATGAGGGTGCCCTGGGCCGCCATGCTTGAGCGGACATCATGGGTGAAGTGGGCAAAGACGTCGGTGTACACAGTGGTGGCACCACATTTGATGGTCAAGAGTGCGGCCAAAGGGGGTGGAGCAGAGGTGCCTAGGTGACGGAGGATGTCCACAGCCCGGTACCTGTAAGAGGTGATCGTCTCGGTCTCCCCCATGTGCAGGGAGTTGAACTCCCGCAGCAGACGGCTGGTCTCAGCCTCGTTGGATAGGTGATGGGGACGGGTGAGGACGTGCCATGCGTATACAGGGTCTGGTGTCCCGCTAGTGGTGAAGTTGCCAAGGAAGGGCTCTATGGTTAGGCGGAATGCCAAAGGAGCGACTGGGATGAGGACGCATTCTGCGCGACCAGCATCATACAGCTGGTCGGCGTGGGTGGAGCCGTACGAGAGAGTATAGTAGGCTCACAGGCCCTGACCCTGCGCCCAGATGCAGAAGCTAAGCTCCCAGCTCTGGAACTATTCGTCGGCCTGAAGCGACAGGGGCGGGGTCTCAAAGTTCTTTTGCCTACGGCCGGCACCCAGAGTGGGGCCAAGGACTGAGTCTGCCATTGGCGCTGGGTCTGCTACTACGCAAGGGAATACATGGCTACTGACACAGCGGGGCTAGCATGTCCAAGAGAAGGAAGGGTGGCGGAGCACTTGTGTGTGTATGTGATGCTAGCGGCTGCAATGATGCAAGTTGCCGCGTTAGTGCAACAAGCTCTTCCTGAATGGCAGCCAGTGGATCAAAGGAGCCGACGATGAAGCCCGTGGACTGCTCTTACTGCTGTTACTACTACTGCTATTGTTGCTACTGCTGCAGCTCCTACAACTGTTGCAAGAAGGGGGATCTAAGGGTCCCCCCAACAGAGGAGGACCCCTCTCCATTGGGGCTATCAACCATAGTGCTTTGTTGGCCCTCCTTGTTCCCCCCTTTTTTGTGTGACGTCATCAATGTTGTCAGCCTGGGATGGTTGATGTTAATAGCTGCTACTGCGTTATCAAGAGAGTTACTGTTGTAGACTATTTTTTGTTGGTGACGCCAGTAGTGATGTCAATAATGATTTGAGTTGAGAATTGCTAATGTCATCAACGGCTGTTGCTGGAGCCGCTACTGTGTCAGCTGCAAGGTGGCTGTTGCTGTTGCTACAATAGCTGTTGTTGCCGTTGGTGGTGGTGCTGCTGCTGGTCTGTTGCTACAACTGCAAATACTGCAATTGCTGCTACTACTGCTGCTGCTACTGTTGTTACTGCTGCATTTTTTGTGGTTGTTTTGCAGCAGCAGCTGCTGCTAGTGCTACAGTTGTTGCTACTACTAGTGCAATTACGATTCCTGTTGTGATTGCTACTGCAATAGCAGCAGCAGCTGCTAAGGCTACTGTGGTTGCTGCAGCGGCTGTGGTGGTAGCTGCCGCCGCTGCAGAGCCACCTATGGGATGGGGGATTTTCTTTCTCCCCTAATTTTCTCCTGATTTCCTTGGTCTTCACAACGAGCTTGCTATTAGCTCCGAGCCACGAGCAGCGAGCAGCGAGCTCGCTGCTTGTTGCTTGCTGCTTGCTGTGAGCTACAAGCAGCGAGCTTGTTGCTTGTATCTCGATGCTCGTTCCGGGCAGGGGGTTACGAGCAGCTGCAGTTGCAGCTGCTGCTGTTGCAAGCTGGAACTGCTAGTTTTGCAAGCTACAATCAGCCGCTTCTGCTGCTGGCTACTGCATGGTGCTTTTGGCTACTGCTCATTGCTTTTGGTGCTGCACCCGGCTGCTGCTACTGCTCGTTGTAACTGCGCACAGGTGCCGTTACGAGCTGCTGCTGCTGGTTGTTACTGTTGCTAGTTACTTCGGGCTGTTGCTACTACAAGCTGTCACGAGCTGTTGCTACTGCCGACTGCTGCTCTTGTGTACAACTGCTGCTAGTTGCAGTTGCCAATGCTCGCTGCTGCTACAAGCTGCTGTTGTTGCTTGTAGCACGGTCACACTTGGTTGACGTTGCGACGTGCGTTGTTGTCGTGGTGCGTGAAGTCGCTGGCCGCTCACCTCCTCACGTCACGCGTGAGGGTCAGTGCTGCCAAAAAAATCTGGCAGCATTTCCCCGGGCCCAGTAGCCATGGGGAAAAAATTGATGCCACAATCAGGCTGGTCAATGCTGCCAAAAAATTCCAGCAGCATTTCCCTTGCACTTGCACGTATGGGGGTCCGCCGGCGTTGTCTAGCACCTGTACGCCAGTCTTCTGCCGCTGCCGCTACTACTGCGCTCCGACTCTGATACCAAGCTAGAAATCCTAGGCAGCAAGTTGGGGATGTAGCGTTGTTGATGCAGCGTGCGGGCTTCCACACTTGTTGCTTAGTCTGCCGCCCCCTCAATCTGTCGCTCTAGAGTCCAAGTCTGAGTGCTCNTGTAGCGCCTGCACTAGTCCCTGTTGACAACTTTGCCATGCTAGCATGAGATTTGGATCCTTAGCAGAGCAAGACGCTATAGACGCAACGGGTTAGTCAGATTCAACATTGGACGGATGCAGACAAAATCAGCAGTGGCAGTGACTGCCGGTGGCCCGACCGCCAAGGAGGCCTGCCAATGGAGCTGAGCATGTCGCCGGAGGGAGGAGGCTCTAGCAAACTGCGTGTAGTCCTCAGCGTATGTCGGCTCCACCAGACGACACTGAAGAGGCGTTGATTTTTGCCGTCAGTCATCTGCACGCCGATGTACACAAGCCAGTAGGACACAACAGGGAACAATAAGGGATGTGAGAAAAAACCAACAGCATGTGACAAGTCGTAGCGTCCGGCTTGCAATTTCGCACGTCTAGGTTGAGACGGCGTAGTGTTCTGACTTGTCTATGCAGAGATACAGCCAAAACAATGGTTTTGGGCCAGTTTTAGGACAGATCTTGCACTGCCGCGTGCAACACCCGCCGTGCGCCATGGTAGGCACTTTTGCCATGGACCTGTCATTTGTCATTTCTCTCTCTAAATGCTATTGAAGCATTATGACACTTTGCCTTGTATCTCCTAGGCAGACCCTTGCCGTTGTGTGAATGACTTGTGACTGTCGTCACCGTCTGACAAGGCACTGACGCTTAGACAGTGGCTCAGTCGCTAGGAAGCTTCCACACATCTTCTCATGGAATCAGAGTAGCGAGACCTCTCTTGCTAAGCTACGTCACAGAGACGCAACACCGACAGCAGTAGTAAGAGTCAGCGCAGCCGCCGTATCCCCGGACTCGTTGCAGCCATTTTTCTACAGCGACATCATCCTGCAATCCCCACCATCTCATTAGGCGAGTCAGAGTAATCATCACCTCCAACACCCAAGCCGAGCAACAGCAGCAGCACTGGGTGGCTGTAGCAGCCGTGTCTGGCTGGGCATTCTGAAAAAAAAGGTTCGCAGCAGCAGATCGTAACGGGAAGCAACGGCTACGAGCTGCAGCAGTGCGCAGTGCAAAGGGGCTGTTGCGATCAGCAGCAACATGCAGTGGCAGCAAGCACCACTAGCAGCAGCAGCAACAGCGGGCAGCAACAATAGCGCGATGAGAGCAGCAGCAACATTGCGCTTGCAGTATTGCAACAACGACAGCAACATTGCACTAGCAGCAACATCGGCCACACGGACATCAGTTTGCGCATCAGTAGTCACAGCTATCGTGCTGTGCAACAGTGCTGTGCAAAAACTGCTGCACAATAGCTGGACTATGCAGCCGCACAGATCGTGTACTGCATAGATGCTATGCTACTACGCACCTGTGCAGCCGCGCAAGGGGGTGACGAGATCCCCCACTTCTACTGAGTCCGTGTGACTCCCACACACACACAAAAAGTGTCAGGGTCCTTTCGATGAGGACCCTGACATGCCAGGTATGGAGGATGACACTCACGAGAGAGAGAGAGATTCGCATACTTCAGGAGCGTCTCCGCCAGCTATAAACGCGGTCCGGTTCCTTGTTCCCGGAGATCCGATCCTCGTCTGATCCGTTCCTCGGTGACTTTCCTCGTCCCGGTGTCTTTCCCATCCCTCGTCCTTCCAGCTTGTGGTTGCTCTCCTTACGGAGCGGCAACCTAAGGACTTCGAGACACCACCCCCACGATACGTCAGCGAGGACGACTTTGATTGCTGGGAGACCTTTTCCAGTTCTGGGCCACTTTGAAGGGGGAATGACCGTACTATCACAGTCCTTACCAGGTTACGGACCGCGCTCAGGTGCTGACAGCGGCTTGGGCGATGTGCAGACCTCTTTATTCCATGCCGCGTGAGACTTTCGTCCTTTCCTTGGAGAGGCCTGAACAAGCACGGATGTTGATCCACGTTGAGGCTGGGACATTGCATTGTCCCTGCTTGCTGTAGAGACACACGTCACCTGCGCAGCTCACATTCGCGCCTTCAACTCCCTTTGATGAAGACTTCTTGAGCTCGCAACCGATTACTGGCGACGTGCCATGCGCATCTACACACGCCTTGGGACCTCAGGAGGTACACAGCTGTGGTCGCTTCACACGCTTATGATTTGAGTTTGTCTTGAGGACACTGACATCTTCTCTGTGTACAGCGACGCCATGCTCGAGCCCTTCTCCATCTCCCTTCAACTTCTTCCTTGGGCGCATCAACTTTTTCTCCAGAAGACTTTTGCCCGTGAGGCAGCCGTGGCCCATCACGAGAGTCCCCTTGCTACAGTGGTCATCACATCGCCACTGACGCACCTCTTGCAGTCCACTCCATCTTCTGGCACATCCGCCTCTTCCCTTTCCATCCCAGGCCCGACTCAGGTGTAGGGTGTGGCAATAGTGACACAGTGGAAGAAGAACAGACGAAGGCGTTCAGGCCAGCAACAATCGTAGCCGCAGTAGTCATCGGGCGGTAGCACTAGATATACTGTTCATTGCTACAACTGTGGCGGCGCTCATCGCTACACCGAGTGCAAGCAACCACTCAACTGGGAG